>JAHQIW010003252.1:0-213355 GCA_019055375.1 Parelaphostrongylus tenuis
ACAAAGCTTCATTGGGTACAGACTGTGATTATCCGATTCGAACTTATGGACGACAAAAGATGTGTTTCATGGAAAAGTAGACATAATAAGCGCATATACCATAGTAAAAAAAATAAGAAGATAAAGTTCTCTTGCGTTGATCAGTTCCTGAGAGATAAGCCATTCATCTGGCTCCGTTAAAAATCGTTAGAAGTGATTCAATGATAACCTGACCTTTACATGGACTTAAGGGTTGGTCTATAGATGTATCAAATCAGTAGTGCTATACTCCTAGACAAGTTTGGTAGCAATTCACCGACTCCGGAGGGATGGGAGAGATTGACCTCCTGGTCACGTATGTGCAATGGACCACCTCTAACCTTTCCGCCACACGTGGCCGTAGCAGCAATATCCTAATAAAATGGAAATCACTTTGCGGTCTCCATGCTATTCTTTCCGAAGGGACTTTTTGGTCCACTGTAGGTGCCTCTTCGGGGCGATAGTCAGATCAGAAACACAGCATTGCCTGCTGGGCATATGATCGGAGGAGCAATGCTACGAATCACTCGACACGATCAAGGGGATATTATCTATGCAGTCGACTATAATCACAAGAAAGAGCGTCAACTTAACGGATGCGCTTTTGATTGTATGTTTCTTTATTACCTTTCAAATGACATCTATGTAATCTTGATGACGAGTACTAGATCTAATTAACCGTTTTTTTCGAATTGTAGCTATTTTAGAATGGAAACTCGTTTCAAGGCGTGAATATCGAATATTTCAGCCATTCTCAGACCTCGTTTGCTGATAATCGATTCCTTGAATTCTCTATATACTCAGCCCAGGAGGAAGGAACGAGATGAACAGTTAGTAACAGCGATACTCAGGTAAGTGTCATCGCTATTGTCAATCAAAAGGCAGAAATTGTTATCTGTTCATCGCATCAAATAACGGAGAAGAACTGTCAATTCTAGAAAAACGAAATTCAATGAAATCTCTATGTGAAATTGGTTACTGATATGTCTATCACTCAGGAACACTGAATTCAGGAATGGGAATTTGAAGCGGTACTGTTTCACTCCCAACATTTAGAGGACGACGTACCTCTACATGAACCTACGTGTACTTCCCATGACTTCTCGTTCAACACAGCTATTCCGCCATACTTTCCTTAGTTATTCGCGCCTAATGAAGTAGAATCTAATACATGATCGGCTTCGACAAAGGCCTTTTTAGCGTACTGTGGCAATGAAGAGAATTTGCATTTTACCTTCTTGATGTTTCCTTTGCTCGGCTACGGTACGGTCCACCTTTGGCTTTGGAATTGACGTTGAATACCCATTTGATAATTCATATTTTGATGATTCTGAAATTATATTATAGTTACTTCTCAAAAAAGTTTTCATAGAACGCTATAAGAGCGAAAAGAAAACTACGTTCCATCTTAGTAGGTCTTTTCGCACATAGGAGTCATAAAATACCTTTTGGAACCGTAGACCCATGGCCTCTTCATTTCTAACTGGCAACTCTGAACAGTTTTGCTCTACTTTCCTTGCATCTCTAGCCTCCAACGTGTTGCGTCTAAGAATGTCAGGTTGTTTTGTCTAATAATCGCATGGTGTTGCGTCTAATAATGGCACGCTGTTGCATCTGACAATGGCACGCTGGGGTTAGAGATGGAGAGGAAATGGAGCAGACCGTCCAGAGTTGCTCGTTAAAAATTTAGAGGTTGTTGGCCGATCTGAAACGAGGTACCGATCACTCAAATGCTGTTTATGTTACCGCAAAGAACTGTTCCATTAGACAAGAGATATCACAGGAGTCGGTGGTTGGCATCCTTGTGACACAGGCTCAGCCATAAACATCGATTCATTTGAGCAACTATTAACCCGAATGTGAGGTTTACGGTTGAAGGGGTATGAATGATCACTATACAAGAGCAGTGGTTGTCTTAGCACTAAAACCAAATTATAAAAATTGATTATTCAATACCATCCGCAAGAATTTGGAGAGTTCTACACAGAGATTAGCCCTTTGCAAACGATGAAAACAATTTTGACCCTCAACTTTTTAGAGGTCTTTTTTCGCTTCACGCTTTTCTCACTGCAGTTTTACCGATCATTCGTAGGTTTAGATCACATGAATGCTAAAACTTTGTTTGATTTTAAAAGACCTTTTTAGTGGATGTAGTAACGTAAATAAATTATATCTCACACTCGGCTTGCTTAGATTGCACGGTTAGGGTATATGGGCGGCAATTACTAGAAAGTACTAACACCTGTTCTATAACACGTATTTCGGCAATTTCGTGACTATATTCGGTTTTTTGAAAAATCATTATACGGCGCTATAGAGAGAAAAGAAAAGACTAAACTGACTTTTTCAGTCTGAAGTGCTGTTTATCATTTTTGTTTTTAGACATACGACTGCGAATTAGAGAAAAATGCCCTCAATATTTCCAAGGTGTGCCTCAGTGTCACTGATCCACTTCAATTACGGCAGGAGCAACAATGCCACTTTTTATCCAGAAAATGCAGGATTCTCTGGAGGAAGCAGTGATAAAACCGCTTTTGCTATTGCTTCAGAAGACACGCCCTGTGTGACATTCCCGGTCCATTTTCTTGTTAGAATTTGTTGCATCGCAAAGCCGAAGAGGGATAGTAACACGAAGTTTTTGATCGTTTTTCTTCATATCCTTGTGAACCTTAGCACATTTTAAAATCATGAAGCAAATGACCTTTGTTTGAATTTAAGAGCTTAGCTACAGACCTTTTGTAATTGGTTTTTTTTCACTTCATCAGCAGTTGGTGTGACACAGCAATAAATGACACGCCTCTCGTCAATCTTACCCAAGGAGGAGCGGCAGCCGAGAAATCCCGTTCCTTCAGGCGACGGTGCTTTGTTAGAAACTCAGAATGAAAGGAATTAGGCGACATCGTGTTTGATTATGATTTGACACCGACGTCTTGCGAGGTGCATGAGCAATCTTGACGTCGTTCAATTTTTTTTTGAAGATTAAAAATCAAAGTTTCAATGTAAATAGTTTGAAACGTTTTCCAGATAGCAAATGCGGCAACACCGGGATTCCGGTGTTCATTCAGCATTTGTAACAAATCCTCTCCACATATCGTGTCATTTGTTTGTCAATATGGGAAGCCGTAAGTCAACATATCCAGTGATTCTTCCACGAAATTGAATTTCGTTCAACTTGAGGCATGTCAACGTAAACATGCCAATCTAGATCTACAAGGAGGGCCCATCATGTGCCGATTGCAACAATAGCTGCGTCTTCGACTCTCTTTGTAACAATCATGGCGTACAGATAAATCTCCAGTAATAGTATGCGACCATGCTGGAATTGCAGCACTTTGAGCTGCGTTAACAACACTCTCTGCAACAGCGGAACACTGTGTGTTGGTGATTTCCCTACTTATTACGATGAAGGTGATGAAAACGGTGAACGTGATGATGACGGTGAACAAGATGATTATGATGATGATGATTATCTAGAAGTGATGAAGACCTCCAACATGATAATGGCCATACGTGATGATGACGGTAAAAAATAAAGAGCAATTGATCTATAATAGTTGTCACGCACACAACATTCATTTTTTCGTTCAGAGGCGCAGGACGGCAGCAAACCTTTGTCATCTTGGGAATTGTTGTCGATAATACTTAATTAACGGAAGTGTAGAAGAAACAATGAAAAGAGTAGCAAACGAGTGTCTGGGACAATTCATAGTGTCATGGCTAGTTTCATTTCTGCTTTCCCAAACAGCGGGTTGATGGTGAAATCTTTGAAAGCAACGTGTGGTTGGGCAAAATAAGTAATTATTGGTAGCCTTCGTTATAGGACAAAATAGGAATAGAACATGAAAATGGAGCTTCGAAGAAATCATTAGAATATGAGATCAAAATAAGAGAAAGTTCGAAAGTAAGAAGAAAAAAAATTGGAAAACGAGGTGAAGATTTTTTGTGCTGTTGGCACAGCTCAGCGCGGATCTAATCCCAAGCCTCTCTTAAACATTTTCCAGCAATTAATAACAAACGCCCTATAGACCGTCTCAGCTTGGCTATTCCGAAGAACACAAAAAGATGTGCTCGACATGTATTTCACGTCATTCGTGCAGCTGTTGAGATGTAAGCGATGAATGCGAGAGGACAAATGGAATTTTGCAAGTGCAGAGGTACTTGCACAGTAAGAAAAAGCTGTGATACGGGTCGAATAGGTCGAAAAGTAAAAAGTTTGATTAGTAAAAGTTAGCTCAAATTGATGCTTCGGGAGACCTCCTTCGTCAAGTGGGACTACGCTAGTTGCAAAGCAAAATCGAGTAGAACAGAGAGAAAGCGCGGGTTGAACGGGCACCTTGTCTTTTGCATCCTAGAGTTACAAATGAGTTTAGAAGTGAACTCCTTGTTTCCTTTGCAACATTTTGAAACTTAACGCCGATTTTATAGAAGATGCGGCGATGCTAGACGGAAAGAAAAGTACAACGTAATAAGACGAGAGTCGCTCGCTCGTTGCCGTTTGAGATACTAAAAAACTGCTTTATGATAAATGAGGCAGCGGGAGAGTTGGTGACACCCATCCTCCCATATAGGGGTATCGTCGCAAGCATCGGATCAATCAAAAAAGTGCTAACCACGCATGAGGTCTGCATTGCATAGCAAGCTCTACGAGCTCCTCATAGAGCGCCGAAAAGCAATAAACATTTGTAGTTTGGCGATTCGACAGCTCATATTCTATTGAAAAGTGACTGAACTGCTCACTTTTCCACTGGTCCAAGAATTTGCTGAGACGAAGGATAACGCACAACTGACGAGGCTGTGCAAGGCCGAAACGGTGTATAGCACTGTATAAGTAGACACATAACAGACCACATGCATGGTTATAAATTTACTACAGGACATTTTGAAATTTGAGCGTGGTCCAAAGAAATACTCGAACTTATAGGTGTGATATATTTGATAATACCAGCCAAGAGCAATCAAGTGTGCATCACTGCCCATACAGTAATATTTTCACTTAATGGCGTGTGTGAATAGTACGCCTGCGCCTCCTCTATGTATTTGGCTCCGGTCTCCCCAAGAGGGATTGGCTAAGACGAAAGGTACCCTGCAGCTGATGAGGCTGTGCAAGGCCAAAACACGTGTATAGCACTACATAAGTGCCCATAACACACCACATGCATGACTCAAGAATAACCATTAGATCCGAGAATAATCACGCACAAGTGACACTACGGGCAACTGATCAGCGAATGGCACCGGCACCACTTCTTACCTTCAGACCAAAAGATGAAGCTCAGCACTTATAATTGAAGAAGAGATGGGCTATTATTTCGAATAGCTTAACAGTGAGTTAGAGTGCACAGAGTTTATCCGAGAGAAATCGAAGAGGCCAACTATTTTAAATCCACTCAGCTCGTCCAGAAGCGTTGCATCACCAAATGTTACCTCAGAGCAAGTAACAAAGACATATTGGTTCATAAACTGTCCTCTTACTCTCAACATACAAAAGGGACGCTCGCAGAGAATGGGTATCTACTGCCACCGTAGTCACAGGAAGACTAGAAGGAAGAATTATCGATGTTGGCATGGATTGAAGCTACTTCCTGCGACTATGAAATCGTAGCTTCTGAGCGTAGATTCAAATAAAGACATTCTCACAAGTCAGCTCTATTCGTCTGTTTATGCCACCGGAGAAGAACTGCTCCTTAGTACATGCGATCGCATAGGTGTCGGCGGCGTTGGCGTCCTCGTCAAATCGAATTTGACCGTGAGCATTGATTCGTTTGAACAACTAACAACACGTATCGGACGATTACGGTTGAAACGATGTTGTTCTATGCCGGCTTTGACCATTTTCGTTGCTTACGCACCAACATCAAGCTATGACGAAGACGAAGTCGAAGCGTTCTATATGGACCTCGAAAAATTCTTCAGAGAAGATCATACATTCTTCAAGGTCATTGTCGGAGATTTTAACGCAAAAATTGGACCTAGAAGAACGTCTGAAGAACGTCACATAGGACCCACGGACTAGAATGGAATGAATAGGGTGAGAGGCTGTCTGAGTTTATCATGACGACTCAAACCATCCATGGTAACTCGCAATTTCCAAAAGCCTTCTTCTCAGCGATGGACGTGGGAGTTTCTCAATGGAGAGTACCATAACGAAATAGACCACATCTTAGTATATCGAAGGTTTTGTCCTGACCGATGTCGCTGTTGTTCCTAAGTTCTACACGGGATCAGACCATCGCCTCCTTCGAGCAACGTTCCGTTTTTCGAGGAGAGGAGAGAAAGCCGCTAAATTCAAACAACGAAGTCCCAGAACTACCATAAACTGGGATGTATTCAAATCATTAGTCGGCTCTTGGGAAGATACCGTTGTCGACAACATCGATGAAGAATGCGATCGACTCGTTGAATATCTTCACGTTAGCGCTATGAAAGCCGAGAGTCCTAAGGTCACGAAGAGACGCTTGTCTCCGCAGACACTCGAGCTGGTACGTCAACGTGGAATCGCACGAGCTACAGGCAACCAAAGCCTTACGTCCGAACTTGCGAAACGCTGCAGAGAAGCGATAAAAGAAGACCTCAAAGAGAGAATAGCAGCAGTTATGGCAGAAGCTGCAGAAGGTGGGAAGAGCATTCGCAAAGCCCAGCGAGGCTTCGCCAACTATAAGACCAAGATGATTGCACTCCGATACCCTGACGGGACACTTACAGTTTCGAGAAGGGCTATGGAGAAAATCATCCACCAATACTACTCGGATCTCTTCGCTAGCCATGTCCTCTTACCGTCATATAAATTGAAAGAGGACGAATATGTCGTTCCACCGGTCCTCCCTTCCGAAATCCGACATGCTATATCGTCGGAGAAGAACAGAACAACACCTGGTCTTCAATGAAAAACCAGCAAGACCGTATTGTTGTTCAAAAAGGGAGACCTTCACGACATAGGCAATTATCGTCCAATCTGCTTCGTTGTACGTTGTCTGTAAACTCTTTACTTGAGTCATCCTAAACAGGATTGACAGAACACTGGACGAAGGACAGCCATGCGAACAAGCAGGGTTCCGAAAAGGATTCAGTACCATAGACCACAACCACACGATTACAAGACTCATTGAAGTTTCACGAGAGTACAAACAACCACTCTGTCTCACTTTCATCGATCTGAAGAAAGCTTTTGATTCAGTGGAAACAGAAGCGGTTATAGAGGCTTTGGATAACCAGGGTGTCCCTACTCGGTACATAGTGATCCTTCGTGAGATTTATAAAGATTTCACGACCAAAATATCTCCATTCTACAACAATATCACCATTGACGTAAGAAGAGGGGTTCGACAAGGCGATACAATTTCGCCAAAACTATTCACTGCCACCCTGCAAAACGTCATGCGAACATTAGAATGGGACGAAATGGGAGTGAAAATTGACGGTCGACAATTAAACCATCTTCGCTTTGCTGACGATATCGTTCTCATAACACCGAACATCAGCCAAGCGGAACGAATGTTGACCGATTTCGATAATGCCTGTGGAAAGATTGGTCTTCAACTGAATCTAACGAAAACAATGTTCATGAGGAACGGATGGGTTTCTAATGCCCCATTCACGCTCAACGGAACGACAATCTCCGAATGCTCCACTTACATCTATCTAGGTCGTGAAATCAACATGATGAACGACCTAGCTCCAGAGTTGAGCAGGAGGAAACGAGCGGCTTGGGGAACGTTTAAGAGCATCGAAGATGTAGTGAAGAGGACAAAGAACATCCGACTCCGTGCCCACCTTTTCGACTCGACAATTATCCCTGCCCTAACGTATGCAGCAGAAACCTGGTCGCTACGCAAGCAGGATGAAAGATCACTTGGCGTTATCGAACGCGCAGTCGAAAGGTCGATGCTAGGAGTATTCCGTATCTTGCAAATGAGAGAAAGGATCCAGAAGTTCCGACCTACGTCAACGATCGAAAATCAGAGACGTCGTTCTACACGCCAGGATATCGAAAATAAGGAGGGCCGGACACGTGATGCGCTTCAACGACAACCGATGGACGAGAGCCGTTACCGACTGGATTCCTCGGGACGTCAAGCGCTCTAAAGGAAGACCACTGACCCGTTGGTCCGATTTCTTCACGAAAGCGATAGAAGAAAGATATGATGCTCAGCGAATCCCTAGAGCGAGGAGGACCCACTGGGCTACTCTTGCACGCGATAGGAAAAATGGAAGAGTTGCTGGTACCCGCTCGAGTCACTCGACGATCAACGGGACGACAGGTGACAGGAGACAGGTGATCTTTATTGGCATCAGGCTGCAAAGTGAAATAGAAACACAAGAATATCAGTTACAGGTAAAACTCAGAAGCTCGATGTACATGAAGTGGATCAAACCGTGGCTACCGATGCCTTTTCTATATCTGATAATTTTTTTTAACCATCATGTCATGTGTTCTTTTTATGGATAACTATAGGGCCCAGTACACGTGTTTCGGCCTTGACACCCTCGTCAGTCGGGCAGAACCCTTCGTCTTAGACAAGGGTTCACATTCCCTTACATAGAACAGTTGACAGCGTACAATCTACACGTGCCGTCAGGTGAAATAACTCACTAGGTCGGCAGTGTTGTGCACTCGATTGCTCTTGGCTAGTATATAATAATGTCCTACCGTTCGTTTCGAGTGTATCCTTAGGACCACGTTCAAATTTCAATATATCTGATATGTATTTTTGAGGCCGACATGTCAAGTGGTCTTTTTATTAGCGACTCATAGAGCCTAATATTAAAAATCAATAATCAAATTGGCCCAAAAAACCTTTATCAGATATATTGAAATTCAAGCGTGTTTTGAAGGAAACTCGAAACGAGCGGTATGATAATCTCTTTTCTGTTCAGTACCGTTTGTTTTGACAGGCTAAAACGAGGACGATTTTGGCGCAATGTTCTGATGCTCTACGATTTCTTTTATTTTGCCCTTTTTTCTGAACTTTGGTTTTTCCTTGGAAATATATCAACTGTGAAACAAAAGTGATTTGTTGGTCAATGTTAAGGTTGATAGAAAGTCGGTCCTAGTATCTGCCTTAATTGTGCCAGAAATGGGCATAACAAACCCATACATTATCGGCCGCGTTTTCAAATGTTCTTTATAAGCCATATAACTAATTCACAAATGGGATTCCACTGTTCTTCTGTTCCATGACGACAGTCTCTCACATGAAGTCATGTCATTTTGTTGTAATCTTTTCATTTGACGTCTATCATTTGCACTTGAAGGTTTCGACGGTATTTCTTCCAATACAAATTGATACACAGTGTGCTTATAACAATAAATCTAATATTACTGAACTAAATGCAGAACATTGAACTATGGAAAAGCATGAAATTCGCGTTTCGTTCTTTATCGGTGTACGTGTTGACCACTGCGTCACCGGAGCCACTGTTCTGCTATCACTCTTTCTGCTATCCTAAATAACGAATCTGTTATCAACTAGTCGTCAGCGGCTTGGTCTAGTAAGCACATATATGCTATTGTGTTGTTGACATAACGGTACCCTATATCGCAGAAATAGTGCTGCCACAACAAGTGTTCTGGTAGTGCAGTGCTAAACATGCACCCCACAATTGCTGGAAGACGGGTCTAACTCTCAATCAAAGTTCGTAGTCTCGCAGCTCACACAAGTGTAGTGAACTTCTTCTCAGTAGGAAATCAAGCTTATCTTATGAATGCAGATCATTCTGAATAAGTGTTTGCAATCTATGCTTTTGTACCAACAATTTGATTACAAACCTCCAAAATGGTAAACCGCCTCATCGTGACTCGAAGGTGTTCCTGGGTGTTGGACTGCGAAGCACAGCGAGAGGCTCAATCCCTCATTATGGCCACACAAGATGAGAAGGAGTTCGACGTTTCCACCCATAAACCCCATCGTACCAGGAATAACCCTCTGTTCTGTCCATGACCTCGACTCAGGACCTGCCACTGCTCTGATGTTTGATGACCTGAAGAACACCTGGCTAGGTACTGCGGAACCTCGGAAGACAAAATCGCTAAATTAACAAGAATTCTCTAGCCTCGGTGTCCTGCAAAGGGCTCTAGTATACAACAGTGGGCAGTAAGACTACCGTTGAAAGTTGATCGCATCTCGGATTGATGAGAGTTGACAAATAAAAAGAAAACGAACACGCTCGCTACACGCTATGGAAAGTACTCCTTTTTCTGATCCTGAAACAGCAAAGTAGTCCTCCATGTTCGCCCTGCATGAGATGAAAATCAGGAAGAGTGACATAAAAATTTCAGAAGACTAAAAAGTGATTATTTTGGAGGGAAGTTTCCTTTACGAAATGTTGGAGGCGTAGATTTTGTCGTCCGCCCATACTTCTAAACTTAGTTCAAAGTCCGACTGTCTTTCAAACCTCGACATGACTAAAGAAATGTAAAATTCCTACGAATTGTCATTTGTCCCATTCAGTCACTTCGTACGAAATCGTAGCACCGCGCTTAGCTATCCTTTGCTTCAACTTCCGCATCAAGGAAGTTAATATCATCAGCTGCTATTCACAAACTTATACAGCCGCTAAGATCGTATTAGACGCTTCCTACAATAAAGTGGGAAAAGCCACCCGCAGAGATAAGTCTTTTTACAGAATCTTTGGTAGAGACTCCATTGTTAGAGTAGGCCAGCAAAAAGTATAGGGGTTGGCAAAATTCGGAATACGAGAATGAAACAGGAACGGACACACGTTTTGTAGGACTCCTGACTGCTGCATCATTCTTCCAGGGCAGTTCATTTTTCGATAAGCGAAAGAACCGCCGATGGATATTGGAATTCCCTAATTGCACGACTCATGCGAAGATTGATCATATGTTCGTATAATACGTATAATAAGTGAAAACCTTAATTCTCAGTCGTGGATCTAGTACTCTTTGGTCTATGTGATTGTTTTGATGACTTTTCGCGCTACGCAGAGGGAGATAGACCAGTGGTATAGACTATTGAATGAGCAATCAAAGCACAATAAATTTACACGAGCTAAGATGAATGGCTTCCATTCTTGAAAGTTCAAGTACAAATTCTTTGAAAGTGGATACATCATAAAACGATGTCAAAAGTCAAGCAATGAAAACATGCTGATGCACTACTTCGATCTCACCTTATGCTCATGAAAAAGCACTTGCCCGAAGCGTGTACCGAAAAGTAACAAGTGTTTCACATGAGTAGAAGGGATGAACGAGTCACCACGCTTGACACTACAAATGGCCATCGCAGACGGCTGCGAGAGAACACGTTATTGAGGTCGAATAAATTACCAGTTGCTTTCGAACCGCCTGTACGATTGGCTGTGTGGAACGGGTAGCCTCGTGTTAGTCTCAGTGGTGGAGAGGGAGACCGCATGCGTTCATGTACAATATACTCGATCTATTGTATGCATGCGGTGACAAAAACATAGACAAAACGTGTGGACCACTTTGCGTCCGCAAAAAGAATACTAGCCGAGAAGTCGAGAAGTCGTAGAAGTACTCTTTAGGCACATAGAGCAGAAAGGCGCAACGGTGACGACTTTAACGTGGTAGTTAAAATCATGGAGCGCATGTGAAATAACCGGAGCGATAAACCCTGAGGCTTTTTGGATTGGATAAAATTCAAAAGTCTGATTCTAAACGGAAGGGTAGAGTGTGCATAACGAATAATGTAGAATCCGATCTTAGAAGGTTTCTAGCTCAAGTAAGAGTTATTTTTCACATTGTGTAACAAACAACGATGGGCTCTCCTCTATTTGAACGGTCAGTTCCATCTGATAAGTAGATATTGAGACTCATTTGCACCACCAAATTTTTACAAAATATCAGCATATTACTGATTGATTGGACATTGTTTGGTATTATACGTCGTCTAGGGCTCTGAGGAAGTCAAAATTGACGAAATGTCAGGCGCCGAATGCGAAAGGAGAGTATCAACACGTTTTCATTTTAGGCTATTAGAGGAGAAATTAAAGAAGAGTGAAATACAGTCTTTTCAATCCAAACTTGAGCATACAATCACCGTACTGAACGTCAAGGATCATATGTGAGGAACGATGGCCTGATCGCATGGATGACAGGATTTTGAAGATGCTGTCTGGAGCAGATGAATACAAAATGGTAGAAAATATTGAGTGAGAATCATACGTTGAAAAAATGACACTTTTTTATCTTTCGATCACATTGTCGCATTTCGTACGATGATGTACGACAGTAGCCGCGATTCTGCGCAGTCTGACGGTAGGAGTGCGTTAAAATCCATCTCAACGCTGAATTCGAGTGTGAAAGGCTTACGGAGATTTGTTCATGGTCGGTGGAAACATTCATATGCATTACTTACTGAATCGTTTTAAACCGTATTTAGATTCCGCGGCAGATTATTCTGACCTACTTATGGCATTGGTGTAAACGACCAAAAATTAGCATTGTACTAAAGATTTGTTCGTATTCCTTGATTGAGCAAACGGAGCACATTGGAAGACGCATCTTCGCGCGAATTCGTAATGAGAGGAGATTGACTGTTCCTCTCAATTCACTTAAATACAGAGACTCAGATGTTTGCAAAGTGAAATAAGTGAGTAGGCGCACTAAGGACTGTAATGTCTAATGCTGTACACTCATGCGTCAATCTACCATCAATTATTAACCAATCGCGAAAGAACCAATATTGCAGGCCACTAGTTTTCGAAGTACCTTATAGAACAGGAGTAGAAAGAATACGACTACAAAACGTTTCCTGGCCTTTCAAATTCTTCAGTATTCGCCAATCGATTAGTACGTTTTCGAGCTTCCAACAAGAATTACACTGTGCTTTTGAACACAAAATTGAGCAAAACAACACAGAACTTTTGAACATGTGAAGAGCAGTGATTAGAGGTGGGAGGAGATAAACACGGCCGCTAGTTTGACAGCAAGCCGTGGGATAACCTAAAGCCAAATTGTCCGAGGTCAAAATGTTTGTACTTACACTTTTTTTGGAGTATGAAAAACACTCGAAAGCATCGGTAAGCCATCACAAGTTGTTGTATAAATAAAATTTGCATTCAGTCACATTCGCGTCATTGTATAGTGTCAAATGCATAGGAGATTCCAAAACATAAATCACTGCCGAATGTTTTGTCTTTTACTCGGAACTCCCATCATATCCCATCATAACCGTAAAGGCATCTTCCAAAAGATTAGTGGTCTTCAGAAATACGCGATTTTGTGATAGTAAAAAATAGCTTGTAGTTCGTCACTTGGGGTGTTTCACTTTCAATTGATTTTATTTTGATCAACAAAAATTAGTAGGAGCCTAAATTTGCGCTCATAATAAACGATCACAGACCAGAACATTTTTGACCATCTAGCACAATTCAGTTATACTGCCGCTTCGAAAACCGAATATGCCATCCTTGAAACAAAATAAAAACTGGATACATTTATCTTGCGCAGGAATTAGAATTATCCATCTAAGAATGTTGAGTGATACAAAACTTCGAACTGCTGGCAGTCGCTTTAACACGCGCTCTCACCCTTTACGGGGGTGTTTAATTAGTATAGTGGCCGATATGTGCTTACGAGGACAGCTTGATGGATGATTGCTGATAAGCTCTGATACCTCGTATTGCTGAAAGAGTGGTACGCGGTAGCAGAATAGGAGTCCCGCCAGCGCAGTGAATAGTACGCGTTCCAGGTAAGAAGCGAGACACGGATCCAACCTTCGCCAATGGTCTCAAAGTTTTGCATTTGCTTCAACATCTTGGATATATAGACATAAAATCATAACACTACTACTAAAACAGTAAAATAAAGATTTATTGTAGATTAGAAATATCATGGAACATGTCCAACACTCTTCAACAGTCCAAATTGCCGACGGCTTCTCTTGATGGTGATTTTTCACGAGACTCTTCTCTCAGTGGGATCAGATTCGAACGGGCATATATCCGTGTCGATGGTCCGTTCTAGGAGATACTGGTAGCTCTATAATGCCGATTCCTGAAACCAAACAACGACCATTTTACATAAAACAAAGATAACTTTTGCCATACAAGTAAGAGCGATTAGAAGGCTTTTTAGAAATCACACTGTTCCATATCTAAAGCTTTATCAATTCCTGAGCATCAAAACCCATCAGGCCAAAAAATCTCCCCACCCATATTGAAGCTTTCATTCCGAGACTCGTGAAGCAGCAAAAAAAAACTGCATGGAGAGGGACTGCCTGATGAGGATAAAATCAAAGATAGCATCAAAACAATCTTTGAATATGAAGACGGTTATGGCACGAACTTATATAATGTCTATTGCAAAGCAGAACAAGTTTTTTCGCCGGTTTTATTTGATTTACACCTCGTCTACTGTTCGGTCACACTGTGACATTGAATTCAATACTTAAATGGTGATCAGTAGTGAGTGAAGACTTGACGACTTATTTTATTGAGATTAGCTCTAGATTCCAGATTGGGGCGCCGTGGCCGAGTGGTTGTGATACTCGTTGCAGTGCGAGGAGCGTAGAGCCGAGCCAATGGTCGCCTCCTTCGGCAGTCAACAACAACACCCTGTGGAGCGTCACTGCAAGGCTATCCTCGAGATTGAAGGAGACTCACTCAACCAGTGTTCTACGTCGCTCATGAAGAGGACGAAAAGCGAGTTAAATGCTAGAAGTACTGGAATCCGTACAGTGAAAAAACACTGTGATGACGAATCAAAAAAGTGCTAAAGTTCTAAAGATCTAGATTAGAAAAGAACGTAGGAAACATCAATGTCTGGAAAAATGACCTTAGAGAGCTACCATACCTAGGAGTACTATAGTGACCATGCAGTACGCTACGTGTTGATAGTCGAATAAGAAGTGAACTCAATTCCTATTCAGCCGTTCTGCTTGAAAGCAGCGAAGTACATTACACCTTTTCTATTACTTTCTAGTTCAGTTCTCTATACAATCTTCACTTTCACTTTATTTCACTTTTTTGATCCGTCATCACAGCGTTTTCTTTCACTGTGCGGATCTCAGTACTTCTAGCATTCAAATCGTTTTTTGTCCTCTCCTTGAATGTTGTAGAATACTGGTCAGGCAGGTCTCCTTGCAATCTCGAGGTTAGCTTTGCTGTGGCGTTTCATAGGGCGTTGTTGTTGACTGCCAGATAGAGGCGAGCAATGCAGCTCGGCTCTACGCTCCGCGCACTGCAACGAGTATCTTTAAAGTAGTAAGGTATATTGACTGCCGGAGAAAAGGGGGGAGCTCGGCTCGCCAAACCAACACCACAACCACGCGGCAGAGATTCTGTTCACATTTATTGTGCCGCACGGAATATTTTTTTTTCTAGACTTTTGCACTAGTTCCATTAGCCTCCCCATGGTGTAATGAACAAATTTCATCAAATGAATCGCTCACGGAAAGCTCTACTGCACTTTACACAGGAAAAAACTCTTTTTTGACTGAGTTCATATACTTATACATGTAATGTATGTACAAAGTATAACTTGCAAATCCTTCAAAGCCTTGCCAAGTGATAAAAATAGTCTGACTCAGTGGCAGGTTTTTCGCCCCATACAGTTGTTCTAAGTGTTCTAAAAACATGGGAATATACATTGAAAAAGGGAGGATACGTTAGACGTAGAAAACTTATATTTTATTGGCGAGGAATACAAAAAAAAACATCTACGCTTAGCAAAAGTGTATCAAAGAGACTAGGACCTCAAAGACATCCTGGCAGAGGTGCGTTGCATTAAATTTACCGCGTGAACAGCCAAAACCGGCGGCAATCTATTAACTGTCTTTTGATTATACCCAATAATGTTGACTGATGTGGTTTGAGTCAGACAGGACTTGAATCCGCATTTTACCCTATGCGAGGGCGCGTGTTCTAACCCGGTGCATAACCGATGCCTGCTTTGCCACCACTCTTACTACGCTATAAAACGTCTAACTGTCAGCAACCAAGTGTCAACGATTTGTCACGCGTAGCCAATATGTACATTGAGTGCATTATTACGCTGAAATATCAGATGCATACAAGAAGAACTCTTTCTATTTGATTGTACCTAATAATTTTAAGTGATGTGAAAAACAACCATTAACTGGTTGAGACATGTCCCGGGAAAGTGTGAAAAGCGAGTTCGAGTCGTGCCTGAAGCAAAGGCTTTACACATCACTCAACGTCGTTGGGTGTATCCATAACATCGTAACACCGAGGAGCTCCTGTACCTGATAAAGAGGACCCAGGAGTAAGTGAAAGTTGTGATATGGATTGTTCTAACCATGCATAAAGAGAAAGGAGTGTTAGACTTTCCCTTTCATGAGCATACCACCTTTAGCTGTACGAAAATATATTCACGGTGTATATATTTCAATCTGGAAATGTATGAAAACGGCTCATCGAGATTTGTTTTATATTCTTTCTTGCATGATATCCTCATTGAGTTTGTGTTATCTTTTTTTTCTTGCTTTTCGAAGTTCTGTAAAAAAACGCCAAGGCTTATTTCTCACAACTAACGCTATCTGAAATGAAAGGTCCAATATCTCCTGAATTCAATGCATCCAGTGCTTACGACTAATTGATTTTAGCGAACATATTTACATCTGAGTTTATATGTCAACTTTCGGTTCTTTTTGATTAGGACGGAACAAATGAAAAATCCATTTCATTTCACTGGAGAAAGGCTTTTCATAGGAGTGCTAATAACCGTTCGAAAGCTGACACTTGAGCTACAACCCCAAGTCGCCGCGTTTCGAAAAGGCTTTGTTTGATGTTGCTATAGGAGGAGATTTCTTGGCTTCAGACACGCAAAATTCTCGCGAAATCCTGAAAGAACCGTTTCTTTAGAAAGCAGCAGGTAAAATGATCTGCAACACAGCTGGTATTCCCACGTAGGAACAACTGTGACTGCATCCCCGCGTTGCTGTTTCTGTAAAATATCCCTTTATAACGTAGAAACATTCAAAATAAAATCATGTTTAATAAGACCACGTGTCTTTTTCTCTATCTCGCTTATATTTCACTGTTCAAAACTTTTTCCTCAGAATGCTAGCACTCAAACTAGAGTCCAATCTTCAAAGAATTCGAAAATGTGTTTGCTTTCTAAGCAGCTCTTTTGATCTTTTTTTATTCCACTGGTCTTTGATTTGTGCTTTAAACCTCGCCGGACAGAGCTCTTTCTTTAGACTGTAAGTAATCATCTGATAGGGTAATGTTATCTTATTCTAGCGTGTCCTTATTTTCGGTAAATACGGTTTAGCGGGAGAAATAAGCTGAACTTTTACATTTTTGATAATGTTGTTAACAGGCTGTTCGATAAGGCGAAGGTAGCAGCAAGGGATGTGGCAGGAACGAGACGAAGTGGGACGATTGATATTTTGTTATTCAATTGGTAATTTTCCCTCCGCTTCGAAAGAAACTCCTGATGAAACGACTGATCAAGATACAACAACAATGTCTCTATACATTGATTATACATTGATATGTTTCGGCTTTCAGCGATTCATATGCATGATAAAAATGGTGGCAAAGGCTAGTGTGGAACATAATTTCTAAACTGGATGCTACAACGTTATAAAAAGGTGTTTTGAAAAATCGGCGACGTGGAGCGGTAGCCTCAGTCTCAGCATTCGAATAGCTACTAACACCTTATAATATTTCCTCTTCAGTGAATGAGATCGGTTTTTCATTTGTTCCTCCTAATCAGAAAGAGCCCAATTTTCACTTTACTTGATCCAGAGCACAGTTTTCTTTTCACCTTGCAGGTCGCAGTACTTGCAGCATTCAATTCGTTTTTTCTATCCAACTTGAAAGTCGTAGAGTACTGATAGAGCACATCTCGTTGCAAACTTGAGTGCAACCTAACTGAGGTTGTTGCGTTGAATTTGTACTTCGCACAATCAAAAACTACTACTCCATGCTCTTTCACTAGACTATAAGTAGCCAATCGACAGCTGAAGAAATGAAGATTTGTACAATCGACTTGGTCTATACAAAAAGCCATCGTAGTTTGTTTTACCAACTCCTTACTAATGCTGTTTGCTTCCGAAGTAATTGTTCGTTGTTTGGAGTTCAAAACGGGATCTTTCACAGCTATAAATTTAGATGCTCGGAACACTTCAAGTCACGAAAAATTAGCATATTGCTGAAGAGATATCCATACATCCTTCTGGTAAATGAACTCCCATCCGTATTAATATTTTGAGGAAAACGACATCCTTTGGGAATGAACATATGTCCAACCCATTTCAACTCTGAATGCGCATTTTTGTCGCCTATCTTGCGAGAGTGAGACGTTTTCCTAGTCCTCAATCGACCACAGGTATGTCTGTTCCATCATCAACTCCTAAATATCGGGCATGTATAGCATGTTGAAGTCGATTAGTTTCTTGCATCTGAACCTTACGTTTCCTCGAACACCTCCCATCATTACCACAGAGGAGGACAGGATTCTGAGCGGCGATGCTTTCTATGGCTACTCACCTCTATCACTTCGTCAGTGTTCTTTTTGTGATTCTGTGGAATAAAACATAGCATTGCCTGGAGTTTCGCAGGTTTCTCTTTCTTCGTAGCTTAGGAGGGTCAAACAGACGTGCACTTTCCTCATTCAGCCACTTCGAAGAGGGTGAGTGCTGGATGACAACAGTAAACAAACGAGATTCATGCAGTATTTACTAGTTCTCCCAAAAACGTCTAAATTTTTCCGCACAGAGCTTTTTCGTCCTCATATAATTTGGTTCTCAGCTTGAATCTCTGGCTACTGCGCTACATGGTCATTCTTTTAAAAAAGCCTTTTTGTGACTCTATATTAAAAAAACAACAAGAAAACATTTGTATTTCACACACGCATATTTTTCGTAGTACAGAATTGCTCCCTGGAATTGTGAGCAACCATTCGATAGCGTAAGATTCGAAATTTCAACGTTGTGCTTATTTTCTGAAAAGACCATTCCATTGCAGTGTAGCGGGAAAAATAATATTGAGTTTTACATAGGTGGCGCATTTGTTTGTCGGCCAGTATGTGTGTGCTGAGCGTAGGATCTTCTCATAAAGGAGCACATACCGCAGTAGCTAGAGATTCAAGCTTCTGAACGATTATCAGCACTCTTATGAAAAGTTCTTGTCCAGCAATAGAGATCATTTCTTCATTTGTTCCCGGTCTTACGGAAAAGTACCGAATGTGACAAGTAAAGTCGGAAGGTAAGGTTTCCCTAACGATTATCTCCTCATTCACTTACCTGCACAAGTAGAAAACACTGTGATGATCACGATCGATTTGCTATCACTATGATCTCTGTCGAACTTTTGATAGCAGCGCGATTTGTTTCTACTCTTCTGCCAAAGTCAAGACGAATAATGGCCCACTTGTAAATGCCGTAAATGCCAAACTTTATCGAGAGCCAGTGTTCGAGTCAAGGTAGTAATTATGGAAAGCACGGAAAGGACTTTGCTTTAGCATTAGTTAAATCGTAGTTGAGGTTCCAATTGGCATTATCAAACTTTCCAGCCTGAATTAGCCTCGAGTGATAGTCCTTTACATCTCAATTGAAAGTGAAGCACGCAGTAATCAGGATTAGTAAACTGTCTGGCTTGACGGAATGATGTACTCCGTGGAATTATACTGATTGAACTGTCAGATATGAATTGATCCATCTGATCGACTGTCTTTAAACCTAGCTTTAAATATTCAATACGTCTCCCCATCACTACTATAAAGCAGGGTTTATTGTGGGGCGTGGGCCACTGATGATGAGGGTTAAACCTCCAAGAGGCGTGTGGCTCTGACGTAACAACTCCGACAACCCCGGTAAGGCTTTAAGCATTCTCACAGACTAATTAAATGAACTGTCCCATTACTCCAAAACATTGCGTGTTTCGGGAGAAAAATGTCCATTTCCAGTTCCGGGTAATCAAACAATGTACTTGTATCATTTGACTCAGCCATACTTTAGTGTGTTATTTGTTATCGAAGCGGAATTACAAGGCAAATTTGTAATATTAAGCTTAAGTAGAAGAGAATTGAGTGGTGGGCAAAAACACGGCCTCAGGCGGGAATTGAACCCGCGTTTCATCTTAACCGAGGACGCGTGCTCTACCACTACACCACCGAGCGAGGCACATTTCGGAGTCTCAGACCTAACATTGTGTGTCAGCTCATCTGGGTTTAAAAAGCGAAATCGCATACCTGACCAAAGCTGCTGAAGGCTGGTGGTTTATAGGCCATCATAGAGATGTTGAAGAATGAGTGGTCGAGCAAATGTGCCTCTGTGGTGTAGTGGTAGAGCACGCGTCCCCAAACAGGATGAAACACGGGTTCGATTCCTGTCTGGAGCTGTGTTCTTGCCCGCCACTCAATTCTCTCAGAAATATAAGTAACATTATGACACTGCGAAATAGAGCAGTAAAAACACTAGAATTTCGGAGTAGTAGATCAAATAGAAGACCTAAAACGACAAGTTATTCTGTGTTGCGCAAGAGTAGGATGTCAGCTGACGGTGACAAAACCTAATAACTATCATTTATCAAAAGATCGTTGTATTCCTTTGAACCTAGGTCCCTCGTCTAATAACGCGCTCCAATCCAAGACATCACGACCCCCGGTGAACTTTTGAACTTTTGTGTACTGGAGAAGTCTCGCCTACAAGTTTACCTCTTTTCTGTGTCGTTGCTTCCCATTTCTCTCTGTTAGTGCATGATTTTCATTACAATTGATACCATTAATAAAATTGAGCACGAGTGGCGCAGGAGTTAGAGGAGCCCCGCGTCGCACACGTGTCGATGGTTCGATCCCGCGCTCGGCCTCCCTAAGCCTTCCACCTCTCCAGGGTCGGTGAAATGGTCA
This sequence comes from Parelaphostrongylus tenuis, assembly GCA_019055375.1. Lineage (NCBI taxonomy): Eukaryota > Metazoa > Nematoda > Chromadorea > Rhabditida > Metastrongylidae > Parelaphostrongylus > Parelaphostrongylus tenuis. The sequence goes on from JAHQIW010003252.1 coordinate 20,819, forward strand.
GACTTGTCTAGAAGGATAACAGCCTGACCTAATACGTTGGTAGGTCACCGCGAGTAATTGTAAAGGTCAGATTTGCATTCAATCACTTCAGATGAAGTTAAGAATTGAAGAAGAGTGCACGACGCTTCCCTCAGGAATGATCAACGCCAAAAGCCTTATCTTTTATCCTTTATGACGTGTTCAGATATTCTTAAGTGCATACTATCCCAGTATCAGTAGAGCGTCGGTGGTGCAACGGTTAGCATACTCTCCCGGAAAGAATGAGATGTGGGTTCGAATCCCGGCTGATGTGAACGTTTTTGCACAGCACTCTACACTATTGGGTATATTTTGTAACATCATAACACCGCTAGTGGCGGTCAAATAAAGTCATCTTTGATGGATCAGTAGAGTAGTTGACTGGTGAGGCGTGTGGCTCTGAGGAGGCGGTCAAGGCCTTTGAAACGTACCCACACAACTGGCATATCGATTTCCAAAGGGCTTAAAACAGTTTCCCAGATTTTTAGGGGTATTGTTCTATTAACCCAGTGATGTAGAGTGATGTACAAAAACGTTTGCATCGGCCGGGATTTGAACCCAGTTCTTACTCTTTCCGGGAGCATGTGCTAAACCGTTGCACCACCGACGCTCGTTTTGCACTCCACTCCAGAAAGAGTCTGGGTTCAAATCCCGGCTGTCGCAAACGTTTTTGCATACCACTCTACATTACTGGGTTATTTAAACATCATAACACCGCAATGGGCGGTCAAATAAGATGATTTCCCACTGGTATTGTTCTACTTTACCCGAATTAGCCTCTACTTCTCCTCTAACGGGTACTATAAAATGTCTACATGAAAAGGATACGTTAAGGATACTTGTCCATCATGACGCGACAAATGAAGAACCGATCTCATTCGCTGCACGAGCAACTTTTTATGTCAGTTTAATAGTCATCCGAAAGCTGAGATTTCGACCTACAGCCTCACTTTTTCTAAAGAAGGCCCCTTCATAACGCTGTAAAATTCGCGCAAATCTATGTCTTAGATGCGCATATTTCTCGCCGCACAGAGCTCTTTCTATGGACTGTCGGTAATCATTCGATAACGTAATGTTTGCTGATTCTAACGCTGTGCTTATTTTCTGGAAAGACCGCTACTTTGCAATGCAAAAGGGAAAATAAGTTATTTTTTCGCATACGCGAGCCAAAGCGTCCTTTGGCCAATTCACGTGCCGGTGAGTGAGACGTTCACGTGAACCGACGCAATAGTTCATCGATTTTCGGGCATATGAACATGCAGAATATGAAGAATTCCTTCCAGCGAATGAGATCGGTTTTATTATCTGTCGCCTCATAATGGACAATACCGGATAAGCTTGTCGTCGTTGATCGACTCCTGAGGGATGCGCCGCGCATTCATCTTCACTCTTTAGCTTCGTTTCCGGTTGATCAAATACGTATCTGGTCTTAGCGATGACTCGCGATGGTTGGCAAACAAATGTATCAAGTTAATGCTGTTTACTCTCCAGACAAGCCCTTTACCAATTCATCTACACCGGAGGGATGGAGAGCTTAGTGAGCCACGAACGCGGGATCGAGCCATTGACCTTGTGTGCGATGTAGATCTCCTCTAGCCACTGTGCCACATGCGCTCCTGAACATGTGCTAAAAGATCTCTGCATATCGTTAGGAAATTAACCGTTTGTGAATATTTATGTGAATGACGTGTACTAACATATTCTTGTGATATCGCCAATAAGGCTAAACTATTCCTCTACTCGAGCTCATGTGGCGCAGTGGGTAGAGGTGCTCTGCGTCGCACACGAGGTCAGTGGTTCGATCTCGCGCTCATAGCTCACCAAGTCATCCATCCCTCCGGAGTCGGTAAATTGGTACCATTTGGTCTTAGTCCTGTTTGGGAGGATAAGCAGCATTGACTTAGATCAGCGGGAGGCCACCGCGAGTCATTGTAAAGGTCGGATATGCATTCAATCACCTTAAACGAACTTAAAAATTGAGACGAAAGCATGGCCGATCCCTCAGGGATTGATCAACGCCAAGAGCTTTAACCTTTCAGCTTTTTATCCCTCTACTCATTCCACAATGAAACCGATATGAGGTGGTGCATTAACCGGGATTGAACTCGGGTTACCCGGGTGGCAGGCCAGTGTTCCACCACTGAACCACCAATGCAAGGGACAGCTATGATGGTTACTTTGAAGTAGGTAGATTGACAGTCAAAAACGTGTGAAATAAGAAAATAGCAGTCATTCGGGGGAGTTATTGCTAGTGGCGCTTTGATCGCGATGATCTGATTTCCTATAAGACCATTTTTTCTACCAATTCTGATTTGTTTGCATCTAGTGTTCTGCTGTCGATTGTTGCATTATTAACCCTTACGGTACAGTGGATCGAAGCCTTGTTCTAACTGGCAGCACCGGACGGTTTGCTCCACCTCCCCTCCGTCTCTAACCCTCAGCGTACCATTGTTAGGCACAACAGCCTGACATTGTTAGACGTAGCATGCTGAGTTAGAGATGTAGTTGAGGTGGGGCGGACCGTTCCGAGTTGCCAGTAACAGATGCAGAGGCCGTGGGTCCACGTTCCCGAAAGTTTTAAGACATATCTTTCGTTTAGAGTGTTTTCTCAAGACCACAGCTCAAATTTCAACATGCCTGATAATTATTTTTGAGCCAAGCATGTCACTGGTCTGTCAATGAGGGCTGACTTATAGAGCCCGATACACGTGTTTCGATCTTGCGATCTCGTCACTCGGACAGTTACCCTTTCTCGTCTTTTGCCAATCCTGTGTGGGTGCTCCAGTCCCCACACTAAGAGTTAGCGACGACGAACGCTTTACACTCTATGTCCAGTGAAAATCTCACCAAACACAAAGTGTTGTGCACTCGAATGCTCATGGCTAGTATGCTCATTATTCCACAACAGACCACACGACATCCGTGGCTCAAAAATGATTTTGTGGCATATTGAAATTTGAGATGTTGTCTCAAGAAACCATCGAAACGAAGGATATGAGATATTGAGTATACTAGCCACGAGCAATCGAGCATACAACACTCTGTGCGGTGATAATTTCACTGCACATAAAGTGTAATACGTTCGCCGTCGCTAACTTTCAGTGTGGGGATTGAAGCACCCACACAGGATTGGCCAAAGACGAGTAACTGCCCGACTGACGAGATCGCAAGATCGAAACACGTGTATCGGGCTCTATAAGTCAGCCCTCTTTGACAGACCACTGACATGCGTGGCTCAAAAAATAAGTAGCAGGCAGTTCTAAGACATGTCGTTTGATCATCCGAGTGTAGATCTACACCCCTCGAAACTTACGAATACGTCGAAATGTGTTTTTGAGCGTTTGTATCTTTGTTCTCGATAATTCTGTGTTGTTTTCATTTCGAGTGTTTTCTTAAGACCACAGCTCAAAATTCAGTATGCCTTGCAATCATTTTTGAGCCACGCATGTCAGTGGTCTGTTGAAGGAGGGCTGATTATAGAGCCCGATACACGTGTTTCGATCTTGCGATCTCGTCAGTCGGGCAAAAATTGCAAGGCATATTGAATTCTGTGTTGCTCCTTCTCATAGTGCTTATAGATATGGTATCCATTTGAAATCACTTAGGAACGATTTTTTTGAACGACTGGAGGTACTGCTATATTGTCCTGATTGAATGCAGTCATTGTTCTTCCACGTTGGCCTTCCTTTCAGTGATGAAACGGGTCAGTGAGAATGCGGAAACGGCGCTGGTATCTCCTAAGTGTATCAAGTTGAATCGTGAAGAGCTCGAGTCTGCTGATACAGCGACTTTGATTGAAAAGTAAGTTTACAGGCAGTTTTATTGACTGAAAAATAGTTAGTTAGTAGTACAATCGATTGAAAAACAGCTGTTTGGTAGTGTCGCTTGTCTACGATATGCTTGTCATCCGCTATTTTTCGTTCAGGCTTGTCTCGCTCACTGATCAACTGAACGAAGGCAACCAAATGGTGAGAATGTGGAAAACACGTCTCGCCCTTGCTCGTCTACAAGTTTTACAGATAAATAAAGAGCTTAAAGATATTTTCGTAAGTTTAGGCACATCGTTGTAGTTCACCCGCGATTTATGATTGGTCAGAATACACTTTTCATAGGCTCAGTAGTAACAATAAAAGCCTTTGACATAATAATATCGGTGTATAGCCCGGCGTACCAACCTCGTTAGGCTTAATTTTGAATGTTTATTGCGAGGTTTCAAGAAGTCGATGCTGTGGATCAGTTTTGTTCTACCAGCCAAAATCCATCGAGTGAGAGGTGATGATGGACCAGTGTCATTGTACACTGTGCCATCACCTCATACGCCTCCCTCCTTGCTACAAGGCCAGGGCTTAATGTGGGGCGGGGGTCACTGACGAGGAGGCCGAAACCTCCGAAACATCGCTGTATGGCCCTGGCGCCTACCAACCTCGTTTTGGCTTCAAGCATTCTTTGGAATTATTTTGAATGTTTATCACGAGCTTATAAAAACAGTCGATGCAATGGATAAAAACTTTTGAATCAACTTCTGCTCTTATCTGTTGAGAGAAAATTAAGAAATTTAGCAAACCTTTCACTTTATTGTGTTATTTATAAACACAACACGTATAGGAGAAAGGTGTATCTGGCGAACTTTGTTTAGCGATAATATGATTATTAAAATTCCTTTATTTGACCGCCTCTTGCGGTGTTATGATCTTATAATATACCCAATAATGTGGAGTGCTGTGCAAAAACATTTGCGCTAGCCGGGTCTCGAACCCAAATCTCACTCTATCCGGGAGCGTGTGCTGAACCGTTACACCACCGGCGCTCGTTTTGCGCAGCACTCTTTTTACGCTAAACGCGTTATCCGTCAACAGCCAACCGTCGACGGTCTGGCGGTGCAGCCGTTATCGACATTGAACTCACTGTCAAACAGATATTGGGTATCAATAGTCAATAAAAATTCATTAATGTGACCGCTTCTTGCGGTGTTATGATCTTATAAATACCCAATTATTTAGAGTAAAAAGCGTGCTGTGCAAAACGTGCGTCCGTGGTGAGGCGGTTCAGCACGCGCTCTCCGAAAGAGATCTGGGTTCGAATCCCGGCTGAAGCAAATATTTTTGCACAGCACTTCATATTATTGGATAATATGAAAACATTATACTCCTGCAGCGGATCATGTGGGGCAGTGGGAGAATGGTTAGTGGTGTTGACGCAGAGTTGGTTTTTATCCCACAAAACTACCCAACAATCAGATAATGAACGCCCTACGGAGCGCCTTAGCCTGGCTCTCCTTAAAATGAAGGTGTGGTAGACCAGTATTTGACAACGTTCGTGAAGAAAATGAAATTCTCGAACAAGAAGGGATACAAATCGAATGATATAAATACTGAGATCCCACGCAGTAAAAAGTTGTGATACGGGTCAGATCAAGTGATAAAATGAAGTGAATGTGAGTATTTAGTCATATTGAGTGATATACAAAACTTTGAACCGGGGGGGAGGGTGTTAAACCCGCGTGTCACCCTTACAGAAGGCGCCTAGTAACCACTGTACAGTCGAAGTCCTGCATGAATACTGTCCAGAAAAAACAAATATTATTTGGAAATTTCCAAGTTAAAGGCAGAGTTTCTGTTGAGTTGCATACGTATGGTCCAGTTTATTACGATGGGCCGTATTTCTACATCGCTTCGTCTAGTTCGCCTTATTGTCAAAGATGCAAAAGAAAAACGATCAAAAACACAGCCGCATCCACGTGGAAATCCCGGACTTCGATAACTCGTAATTAGAGATGTGTAGCGCCAAGGGAATCTAACAGTTACGTCCCCATCTGCAACGTTCTATTAGACTCACCCCGTGTGAAAATTTTCGTTATTTTGCCCATAGCGTGAAGTATTTTTATAGCAATGGTTTTAGTGATTTGAGATTTTTAAACCCTTTCGGGACCGCAGTTGAAATCGCTGGCGCACAATTTTTGTTGATGAGTTAGGAGTTTTTCCTTCATTTTGGAAGTATTTCTAGTTTTCTTATAATACTTAATACTTCGACAATCCACCGTTTTCTCTACACTTTCGTATGCTTTTGGTACAAATATAATTCTTATAATTCTTATGTGTGAATAAGAATTTTCTCAATTGTAATAAGTTGTGCAAAGAATATCATGATATAAATCTATAAATGTCGATGTACCTGATTATATGCATACTCAAGAATTTTTATAGTGATTGAAAATCAGAAATCAATGAATAGCTCGTCAATAATGATGTTGTATAGTGCATGCGATGTCAGGTCGTCTAGAACTAAACGTTGAAACCCTTCTGGGACTTACCTATTTCCATGAAGAAAGCTTTCCCCCTAGACCTTAGGTAACCATTGAATAGCTCAGATCTCGGTGATTATGATAGCTTATTTGGCTTTGGGTTTTTTTAAGTGAGCTGTAGCGACGAAAATGAAACTATGTTTTACACTCGGTTTTAGTGGTTCGATCGGTTGGATCCATGTAGTAGCTTTCCATCGAAGTATAGTAGCCATCTGATGCCATAAATGATAACATTTCTAAACTGAATTATCGCTATGCAAATATGTAGGCAAAACTATATATTGCGGAGGTAAATCGTAATATTCTCTTTTGCTACAACGCACCAAAAAAACTTTTTTAAAAATAACCCTAGTTTTCAAATCTCATTTTTTAGCTATCGAATGATTACTTGAAGTCCTAGTGAAGACCCGGGCCCCTCGAAAAAGCCAGAGAGGGTCATGTACCGTATACTGTTGGTATATTTGGTTTCGGGAGGAAAACGCGAAACGTAATTTACCTTCGTCGTCATCACAGCTTAATAGAATATTTTGTTTCAAAATTAAGTTTGCGATTAAAATTGGCGTTTTTTAGCTATTGAATGATTACAAGAACCTTAGAGATAAAACTTGTCTGTTGGGAAAGCCAAGCGAACACGAGTACAAAACACTTTTCGTGCACTACGCAGAAGGAATCGTAGTTTTCTCTTCTTTTTATCAGCTCAATAGAAAAGAATTTGTAAAAACAAAGTATAGCGGTAGAACTGTAATTTTTCCACCTATCGAATGACTACTAGAACTTTGGTGGGAAAAGCTAACCAAACACGAGCGCAAATCATTATACACTACTAAGACAAAATAACTTTCTCTTCGTTGTTGCAGCTCAGTGAGAAAACATTTCCAAAACTCAAGCTTAACACTTGAAGCTAATTTTTTTAGCTGTCGATCAACTACTAGAGGTCTACGGAAAAATCTGTGCTAGACGAGAAAATCACGAAAAGGCGCGGTGTACTATTCATGGTACAGGTCGTCCTGAAAGGGTTAAATTGATCACGTACTTCAGCTCATGATTTTTATGCAACGCTTACTATCAGTTCTCAGCAGAACGCTTTTCCTAGATAGCTCTCATTATGCACATTTGTGATCTTCTAAAGATACCCTGTGGTCATTTTTTGAAAACAGCTTTTACAGAAAGAGCGCAATGACGCTTACTATAGTGGTACAGGAGCGAATCCAGCTGAGAGAGATCAGCTTTTGGACTTATTATTCTACGAGACATACATATCGATGAAAGAGAGGATTGGAAGAAGGGAAAAGGAAATCACAGAGCTAAGAGACGCAGTGAAAGCGCTCGAAAGTGGCGAAGATTGGTTGTACTGCTAAGTTTTTTCGTTATTCGAAATAAAATTCATTTGAAATTATTTTCATTCAACCGCTTTAGCGGTGGTTGGATTTCATAAATATACCCAATAATTTATTGTATGCGCAAAACTTTCGCGTCAGGTGGGATTAGAACCTGCACCTCACTCTATCCGGAAGCGCGTGCTCTATCCGTTACACTACTGGCGTCCATTCTGCACACCACGCTTTCTACGCTACGGCACATCCCCTTCATATCGGCCTTCATCAATCAGTGAGAACTTTCCCCATGAAGGTCTAGCACCGCTTTGCCAGTGGCAGAAGCATGGAGCGTGTTTGTCTCGCGCTAAGTTGAACCTACGACCAAGAACTTTTGGTGTATCATTACTCTAGTAAAATATCATAGCATGGCATCTACCGTCATTGTCCTTTGGCGTGCAGAGGTGTACGCTTTGGCTTTAATGATTTTCGCTTAGAGGTAGCGGTGTAGTAGTTAGTGGTGCAGTCTATGAAGAAACAAGTGGTGGTTCTGTCTCTGCTGTAAAAACCCTCTTGCAATCTTCGTGGGAAACACCTTAGCTCGACTATCTCCAAGGTTGCTAGAGATTCAACTCGATCAACATTTAACGACACTCTTGAAGAGAGCGAAATATCCTAGCAGCAGCCGTACAGTGCGCGAAATGTTCGAGGACTTCTATGGAGGATAAATGCGAAGAACTTAATTGAATAATAGAAATCCACACAGTAAATGTTAGACCCTGGTGGCATTTTGTTGGTAGCCGTTAGTTTTGTTTGTCCCTGTTTCTGAAGCTTTTCGTAGTTTCGCCTTTTTTTCGTGACAACGATGTCTTTTTGGGGCAGAGTTGAATGAGACCAAGGGTTTATTTGGTATGTGTTAACGATCAATCAGCTGAAATCTATTCACCATAAATCCAAATGTTTCTTTTCCACGATTCTCCAATGACTCTTTGTATAACTTCCGTTTACTCAATGTAAGAGAGGATAGATAGTAGTTCTTTTACCTAGGATTTCTCTTTGAATTCCATTTACCTGGAATACTCATGATTTTTTGTTCAAATAGGAATACTTAGTAAGGGTGGACAAGTTCGTGATGACATAATTGGTTCCAACAGTTTTGGCATTTGTCCAATACACACTGAATTTCCTAATGAAAAGAAATTTAAAGTGAATCATGTTGGTACGGTTCAATTGCACATTTTTTTTCGCGAACATTTTGGTACACAACTTGCCTATACTTCCTTCATGATGGAGCTTTCTTTGAACGGCCATAGTGACTGATCGTCCAGACTGTTCTCTCTAGCTTTAGAGTTCGGAAAACTTATAGCCGTCTTTTTTGCAACCCTATCATTGCCCCAAGCTCCATTAATCTTGTGCGCCTCTTCACCAGAATTTCCGCTACGCACCATTCGTTCATGAGTAGCAAGGTGAATTTGTTCTCAAGACAGTGGCGTCTTACACTAAGTGAAGTGTCGGCAAGTTGCATATCAAAATGTTCGTGAAGAAATGCTCAGTTGAATGATACGAGAATCATGCACTCTTAATTGCTTCTGATTAGTAACTTTGCTGTTCATTGCTTTAGTGGCAAAACTTACGAAACGAGCTAATATATCGATAGGTTTTGAAGTACTTAATAAACTTAAGGGAAAGGAGTGAAATGCTGTCGTTTTATAATTTCCTTATCTTAAAGCGCATTAAACTGTGCAACTGTTTTGGATTGCAATGTGATTTCTGGATAGAAATATGTTTCCTGACTTACTTTACATATAGTGAAGATACCTTAGTTTGGAGCGTCTTTGATCATATATGTCTCACAGATACGACATCTATATAAGTTGTAGTAATTGCTAATCACCGTTCACCAATCCAAGTCTAAAGTCTCACATTATTTTTTCGTCTTAATTTCAGCAAGATCTTGTATGAATTTCTCGCTTCGAAGAAGAATCTTGTGAAGAAGTGCCCGAAAGTGAGAAAAACATTCGTAAAATCGCTTACATAGAAAACAAACTTGCTCTTGCGCACAGTGCTCTTTGTGCGATTAGAAAAGAAAAAAAGGGTAAGCGCTTCTTTTCATCTTCGTTTAAGAGAAAGTACAACATATCCGCCGATGTGATTCTACCGTTTCATTTTAAACTGTATTTCATAGAATATGCTCAAGAGATTTCCGAGCGTGACGCAAAAATCGCTGAACTAGAGAAGGAGCTTTATCAATATCGTCGATATGTGATTGAGCAAGATGCTTCTGAACATACTGAATTAGACCTGAAAGAGGATCCGAAATCCAATGTTGCTAGTGAGAAGCAGGAGTTGAAGCCGGAAGAAAAAGAACAGTTGGCAGCTGACACGGTAGAAGGAGGCTGCGATGTGGTCGTTTTGGACGATGTAAGCGCTTAGAGAGATTTGCTTTTTGTCATCTCAAACTACCACTTTTGCTGATCAATATGTGATGAATAAGTGTATTTGACTTTTGACTTTTCTATTTGCCCAGGAGAAAATGTGGGGTAGAAAAAGGAAAAAAAAACATCCTAGTGCTGTTGTCGACATTTGTATCATCTGTCATTCTATTAATTAATGATTATGTTTACTCGGGAGATACAGAGTCAGATTTTTAAGCTTTTTTTTCCCTAAAGCGTATGTACTGATGTGACTGGTGATTTCTCGCTTCTGTGGTGATGTGTTCAGTTTTTGTGTATAGAATAGCTTCACCTAAACAACGCGTTGTGCTATATTGTCACTCACTAACTAAAATAATAGAAAAAATAGCAACGAAAGCGCATGAGTTGTCATAGTTGGACTCAGCGACAGTGTGATCACATGTCCATGTGCTCGTTGCTCGTCATAAATGACTGTGGTAGATCTGCAATTTGGTAGTAATGTGCTAAGTGAGAACCATAGACATTGGCTTGTTTGGTTCTTTTGGCCGACGTCGCTGGAATGATTAGTTGCTATCGTCTTGTTGCGTTGACGACGATCTACTGTCATGTGCATTTACTCGTGGGTAGAAGTTGTATCTCTTCTGTACGATTTCTTGCCTGTTCTGATTGTCATCGTTGGATTGTCGTGTTCCCCTACGCCTCGCGTTTGTAGTGGTTGTTCATCGTCATCGTCTAATTCGAGAGTATCAGTAAGTTGACTCGTCTTCTAATAATGCGGGCGTTGGGTAATCTGACGTGCACCTCTCGATCGCTGCGCTGTATAACTGGTGTAAGGTTAAATGGTGCGGCCCACTATTCCAGCCGTTCCGAGGTAGTACTCGATTCGTATATTGAGTATGACAGTTCCTACTATTGAGTGGCCTTGTCGTGCCTCTTTTATTATCCATATTGTGCTTATGTCTCTCTCGTTAACTTCTGAGGTACTGCTGGTATCAGATCTTCCATTATCGTTCTCTTAACTTGTAGCTTGGTGTCAGTGCTTTGATTGCTTGCTGTCGTGCCCTAATTAATGCAGTTTCGTCCGGTGGAAGGATAATCCTCGTCCTCATCCTGAGTTGCGACTTAAGTTCCATGGATACGCAAGCATCATGTTCCCGTTGTATAAAGTCGATTGGGCGGAAGACAAGTGAATCCTCTAAAGTCTTCTCCGACGTATGTCAACGCCCTCGTGTTTGCACGATTCTTCACATATGTCCGACAAATATCCGTGTCGCCTTTTATTTCTTCAATGAGACGATGTTGGAACCTTTTTCTGCAACACTTCGTGGATGGAGTGCTTCTACCGATTTTATCAGCCGTTTGTGGAATGCCCCTTGCCACAGAGGCATAGGGAGTTATCGTTCTCCGTGTGATGCTGGTCTGCCATCGTTCTTGAATGTTTATCGTGTCATTGGTCTTAGTTCGCGTAGGATCTGCTCCGCTAAATTGAAATTGGCCGCGTTGTCTGACGTTATAGTCCGTGGAATTCCGCCGAGTCTTGCAAAAAATCGCCGTAGTGCTAATAATAGTTCGTCGGTCGTCATGTCCAGTACTAGTTCTAGGTGATGTAGCCTCGTCTTAGCGCATGTGAGAACGGCTCCGTAGCCATTTCTTCCGCAATCTGCATCCTTTATTGACAACGGTCCAAAGTAATCTATCCCGATGCGTGCGAGTAGGCGAGACTCTACAACTCTTCTTTCCGGCAGATCGTCCATGGTCGGATACTTGTACGGTAAGTTGTTCATCTTTTGGTACGGAATGCACTTCCTGGCGATTCGTCGAGCCATTTGTCTTAGTGGGGGTATCCAGAATCGACGTCTGACGTTAGCTACTGTCTGGCTTATTTCGGCGTGATATCGAGGATGTCCTTCGTTTAATTTTGCCGCAGCCAGTGGAGTTCGTGGAATGAGCAGTATTGGTCGTTTTGTTGCGAATGATGCCTCTGCTCTGTCGATTCGTCGTTTGCACCGAAAAACACCATGATCGTCCTGATATACGTTTAAGTTCATGAGTTAGTTCGAGTGTTCCTGTGCGTTAATGCGGGTAATGCGGTTTGATGATTTCTATCAGTCTTAGCGCTACTTCGTTATCTTGGGTCGTGATGTAGCCTCCAATGACACTGAATTGATTACTGGAATGCTTTCCAGTACACGTCTGCGCAGTTTCTCTCGCACGTTTGTGAGTAGCTTTGTGATGAACCGAAGGACGTATGCTGTGATTTGTTTCGCTGTTATGAGCTGGATGATACGTTTGCAATCGAGTAACTTCGTAATATCGGCATTTGTCTTCAAAACTAGAGCACTTTCGTCGTTTTTTTCCGTTTCCTGCTTTAGGCTGAATAGACGATTGAGGTTTTGGGAGAGTTGTTCTCTAATGAACGGAGGTCCTGTCCACCATGTGTGGTGTTCGAACTCGCTTTGTTCACTCCTCTTGTTGCGCAGTCTGCTACGTTTTCATCAGTCGTAACGTATCCAAATTGTACCGGTTTGTCTAATTCGATTACAATTCGCCGTATTTCCATTATTCGGTTTCTCATTGGTGTGCCGCAATCTCTTCCTGTTATGTTAGATCTCTGCCAGTTCAAGGCGATTTCGAATCGGACAGTATGGTTATCTGCTCTATGCGTAGCTGACTTCCTAAGGCTGCGCTGGACCGAGTACGCCAGACGAGTTGCCATTGTTATAGTGTTGAGTTCCAATTTGCGAATCGTGGTGTTGGATTTGAGTGACTGCAGTTTGGATTTTGCTGTGAGAAGATGTGACTCATCATTTGTTGTGAAGTATGCGCATGTCGCCATGCAATGCTTGCTGGCGTCCGCGAAGAGAAACAGCTTGCTAGGAGCTCCGATTTAGGCGATTATCCTCGGAAGACGCGCTTCGAATCCGTCGAAAGCGTTTGCTATTCTGCTCCATTGTTCCACATGCTCTGGTGATAGTTGGTCGTCCCATTTGTAGTCATGTATCCACAGCTCCTGGTAGAACAGTTTCCCTGGTAACGTGAGTGGCTCAAGCCATCCCATGGAATCATATATAGCCGCCACTTGTTCCACAGTGGATCATTTGGTTAGTTTCTTCTTTCTCGGATAGTTGCAAGAAAGCGCTAGCTCGTCTTCTTTGGAGCACCACATCATCCCTAACACTCATTGTTCCGTGATTTGAGTCGAATCCTTTGCGTCGAGTTGCTGCGTCGCATCTTGATCGTTTGAGAGGAATTGTCTTAGGTTCATGCCCAGTTCCTTGAAGATCCGCTTCGACTCTTTATAAATGTTGACTGCTTCCGTTGTTGATGATGATGTGACGATTACGTTGTCTGCGTACGTATTTTCTGTTGATACTCTTCCAAGCTTCGGATTGTCCACGTAATTGCTCAAGTGGTGTTTGATGGTTTCGGCTAGTAAGAATGATGAGCAGTTGAGGCCGAATGTGACTCTCGTAAATCTGTATACGGCCAAGTTACTATGGTTGGCTGGCTGTGTTATGTTCCGAATCCATAGAAAACGTGTGGCGTCTCTATCTTCTTCATGCATCCTTACTTGTAGAAAGGCCTTCTCCACGTCGCTAATCAGAGCGACGTTACGATCGACCTGACGATCGAAATCTGGGGCAACAAGACAGGTCCTTGATGGAATACGTCGTTCAACGATGGAGCCATTTTTGCATGAGCTGAGGCATCGTATACGATTCTTAGTTTTGTTGTTTCTTGTTGGGAGTTAGAACTGCCTGGTGAGGAAGGTAGTGTACTATGGCTCCTTTGCTTGGTTTTGACTCATCGACCTCTTCTATAATGTTCTGCTGTAGTTGTTCTTGGATCGTGTCATGGTATTTTTGCAAAATAGTAGGCTTGTTCCTCAAGGCATTAAGTGTAGCGTGTAGTCTTTTTATGGCATTCCTTTGTTGTTTGGGAGAGTCTGCGCATCATCTTTCCACGGCAGTCTCACGTAGTAGCCATCGTCTCGTTTCTCTATTGTTTCTTCAAATTGCTGCCATATGGCCATGTTTTGTAGTTCGCGTTCTTTTGCGGTTGGTCCTGTGAATTCATGATCCCTGTTGATTCGAATGTACAGAACTCGTTCCACGATTGTTCTTCAGGATCGTCATTAGGATTGGTAGTTCCCGTGAACAAAAGTGTGCTGTTGTTTGGCACAGGTTGGTCCCTTTCTTGTGTTCCAGTTATCAGTTATCCTAGTTTTGATGAGATTAGAAGTAGTCCTGAAGGCAGCATCTTCTTCGGAGCTAAGCCGTCGTCCAGCATGAAGAAGAGGTCTGCATATCCAAGGAGGATTTTTGGTTGAATGCTTTGAGTGTGCAAATCGATGGAAAGCTTGATGTTATTGTCCCATAGGAAAAATCTATCCTTTTTACTTAGCGGTACACGTCGCAGTCGGTTTGTAATGTTTTCGATTTCGGTTACTTTGATGTCGTGAGATTCACCTTGTGCGTTTGTAACTGGACGGCTGTAACTCCGCAATTCTTCTTGACTTCTTCGAAATTTCTAAACGTATGTATGGTCAAGTCCGCAGAGTCGGTTTGTGGCAGTTTTAGTCGTTCAGCCAAATCTTTCGTGATGAACGATCTGTCCGCTCCTGTGTCGAATATCACGTACACTTGCTCTTGCTCCTTGGTGTTTTTGTTGAAAACTTGAGCTTCTCCCGCTAGAATTTGAGCGTCCGTTGCTTCACTTCTACGAGGTTTTATAACAATTTCCGCTTGGTTGTAGGGTCCGCATCAGTGTGTTACTCTGGACGTTTCTGAATTGCAATGTTTCTTCGTTGACTCCAGTCGTTTTTCAGGTCTTTGCCTTCCGTCGGTTTCAACTTTCTCCTCTTTCCTTACCGCATTGTCTGGTGGCACGTTCTTGTCCTTGCAGATTGAGGTGTGGTGGCCCTGTTTGCCGCAGTTTCGGCACGGTCCAGATTTGCATTTGGCCACTGAATGTCTCGGTGCTCCGCAGTTAATGCACAAATTGTGAGCTCTAATGTGCTTCACGCTTTCTTTCATTTGTTCTTAGTTCATCGCAGTCAACCGATCTGTGGTTTGTTCTTTTGCAGTAGATGCATGGAGTCGTCCCTTGCGTACCGCTGCTGATTCGAGTGTGCTGGTTACTGTAGTCCTCAGCGATGTGAAAGTCTCTTCTGAAGTTGCGTGTTTTTCCCATCTGGGTTTCTAATGTGATCTCTTTGCTTATATATTGACTGATGATGTTGAGTAATTCTTTTGTCGTGCATCCTTCTGCTTCCTGTTTCTCTTTAGTTTCCAGCTGATGTGTTCGATCTAAGGTGTATCTCTGAACTTTTCTTGAAAATTTCCTGAGGAGCTGCTGCTGAAGATACATGCTGTCTACTGGCTCTCCTTTGTAGCGCAGTTGGTTTATAATCGAACATAGGGATTTGCACAATGTCTCCTGATCCTCTAAGCGTTCACTCCTTGCTTCTGTTGTATGAAGTCTGTTTAGTAGTTGGTCTACCAGAGCTCTTTTGTTACCGTAATTGTTCTTTAGATGAGCTATAACCATTTGATAGGACTCTCGGGATACCTCGTATTGTCTGACAAATGTTTTCGCCTTCCCTTCCATCGCATCCACCAAGTAGTTCATTTTCAAGTAATCGTCCATATTATGTGAATGTACCGTGTGGTTGAACGCTCCCCAGAACGCTTCCCATTCCCAAACTTCTCCTCTAAATTTTGGTATTGGAATTGGAGCAGGTTCGCCCGCGGTGCGTTATGACCTGCATTGCTGGTGACCCTCGCTTGTGTGTGTTCCACTCCGTCCTGACAGTGTAAGAGACTAATTTTCTGGTCGTGAGCTCTGTCCAAGAGGTCCAGCGTTTCTTCCATAATTTCTTCAACTTTGTCTTTCTCAGTTCTATCTGACGAAGCGCTTGCCCCTAATTGGTCTACCGTGGCATTATACCTGTCCAGTGCCGCTTGAACATGCTCACGCGAGAGTCGAGCTCGCGTATTGCCCTTCGCAATTTGACTCGTAATGTGTGGATGTCTTCTTTCCTCTCTCTTCTTTCTTGAGGAAGTTCTAGTATATCCTTGATGATAGCTTCATTGCTGTCTGAATCCTTCGCAAGTTGGTTAGATGCCTTTGTGAGCACTGCTTGTCTTGAAGAGAGCGCGAGTGATATACTGCTTTTGGCTTCGACTCACTCGCTTACTGATCGTAAAGTTGCTGCTAAAGCTGCTCGCTTTGCCTAAACAGTGAGTTGTGCTATATTGTCACCTACTAAGTAAAGTAATAGAGAATAGCAACGAAGGTGCATAAGTTGCTATAGCGTAGATTTTACTGTGGAATGAATAGTATTGTGCAACAATTCAGAATGAAATAATCTGGAGTTGATTCACCATCTTTACTTTTATTTTTGCATACATTGTCTTGTTTTGTCAAGTAATATCACAAGTGTGTTTGTGACCATGTTTATATCAAACTACAGGATAGTTTCCATGCGTCTGGAAACTGTAGATTTGTCTCTTGTACCCTCTCACAAATAGATCAATACTTTTTAAGTTAGCCATCTCTTTCCCCAATCAATTTTTCCATAATTTAATGAGAAAACCAGTTTCTGGTCTTGTTTTGTTATGTTTTTGTTCTCTTTGAAAGTGATCATAACTTCTGCCTTTGGAAATGATAATGTATGCCTGTGAGCTCATTTACTGTTACTCTCTCACAATAAATGAGCGTATTTTCATCAATATTCGGTTTGAAGTCACTTCTTAGCTGTGATTTTATACTCATCATATTATGAATGCTGGACACGTTTGATCTGTATGAAAAAGCATTTCGTGTTCATAAAGTTCCGTATTTGGATAAACCTAGTGAGGTGTTCATCACTTATTCATTTCCAGTGCCTTTGTCATGTTTCTTGACCTCGTTTTCTGTAACTGAGCTTCAGTAATTGAAAACTCGTGCTCGGCCATCTCGTGCTCGACCTGTCGTCCGCGATCATATTAATCTCGAGCAATAGTATAAGGCGACAGTGGAAAGAAAGTTGTAGAACTTTTCTTAAAAATAGAACTTCAAAATTGTTTTCAAACGCTGAAGATAAATTGTGAAGTGAGAAATGTTGACGAAAACTCCAGTAGACCAACGTATTCCTTAAATGTGAGACTGTTAGAGACTACATTTTTGTTTCTTAACAGAAAGGGACATCTACTCGATGGAGAAGTGGCGTGAAATAGCTGGATTCTTGCCGACAGCTGTAGCAGGTGCGCAGTCTTCGTTGAAGATTCTTTTAATTCGTATTAAAATGCACATGTAACAATTTTTCTGTGAGAATTGTTTGATCACCTACTGTTTCGATAGTTTGCTGCACAAGAATTCAACGTGAATCCAGTCGTCACTCTGAGAGCTATTGTGTGGTGAGCATACGATCACACACCTTTCAGGGTAGTCATATAGAGATTTGAATGAGTTTAAAAACGGAGATCAAATATATATACCAGCCGCAATCGGACAAATCATCCAGGTATCATGCATTGCGATAGCTTTGAAAGAAAACCATATAAAGTGCGAAACAATGTGAAGGATATTTTCGGAATATTCTCGGCTTTTAGTAATATGGTTTCTATTGAAATCTCACTATGCTATTGGGTATGTGCTGTCGAAATTTGCCAGTGTTGGGTTTATGGTTGATTAATGAAAGTAAAACGACCGATTGGAAGGTTTCTAGTGCTAATTTCTAAGTGGGTAATATGGTTTTTGACTATAGAAAATTTATTCTAAAACACTGGATTCGCTTGTGGATGTATTTGTGTGCCGCATCAGTGCTGCCGTGGCAAAAAAAAGTTGTTGGTTCTTCACTTTTTACTCCCGGTGAAAATCGTAAATTTTCAGTGGACGAGAATGGCGACATGAAGATCACCGTTTTAAATTATCAGACGTGCTTTGTTGCGAGGTTGAAAGTGTTTAGAGCAATATTACAACCTGTGTGGTTGATCATTTTTCCAAGGGTTTTTGGAAGGGGTATTAAAAATTATGTTTGTCGACCTGAAGCTATCAACAACAGAGCTGAAATCTCTATTTTATTTGGCAAAAGTTCGTAGAAAAAAAGTCGTGAAGCCCCTCTGGAAAAAGACCAGTTTCTTCTACGTATGTTTTAGTTCGTTGCGTTACCTTTTGACTACGAGTTATGTCCGTGGAGTTGTTTTTTTTCTGATTTCACAAGATAGCTGTTACATAAAAAAGAGGTGCGTTTGTTTCTATTGTTTTCTTAGGGTCAAATCACATTTTGCTCAAACTTAAAAGATTTAAGTGTAATGAAATGGTTGCCAACACGACGTCGTGGGAATATGGCCATCTCAGCCACTTTATCCCGCTTCGTCAACTAGTGGTGATTGTAAAAAATAATTATTATTGTGACGCTGTTTGGTAGGTGTACATATTGCCTCACACCATGAATCATGCTAATATGTGTGTTCCATTATCAATAATGTCACTACAATCTTACCTTTCACGGTCTTATTCGTCTAGTTCATCAAACACATGTTTATTAAAGTATACCTGTTGAGTTCCACGAATAAAGTTATCTCACCTATTACGCTAGGTTTTTGTTGAAGGCGGCATGCTCGCTCATTCAGCATGCGTAATCCACGACTTAAACAACTTCATTGAATTTACAGCGTACGATCGACACGTAAATTTTCTTCACACACACACACAAGAGTTGCATGTACTAAAGACATGAAGGCTGTATAGGGGAATGTGGAGAATACACCGGAAGAGAGAAGCGCAGAAATTCTTTTGTGATGTAGATACTTAGTTTGAAATGAATATCGGGCTATTGTGACTTCCATAAGGATTATTGCGAGTTGAACAAAAATAAGCACTGCCCCATGGGCGCGCCTCGAGGAATTAGGTTTCGTCGCGAATATGTTAAACATGAACATTCGTTGAGCCGTTCCAGCTGCGTGAACCTGTACGTACAGGATTGTTTGAAGTATTTTCTTGCTGGGCAGAATTTTTTCTTTGGGAAAATTCAGTACCTATCCGAAAGCCTGAATCTTAAAGATTTCAAAAAGGTATGCAGATTTCTGAAAACCCCTTCTTTTTGTATTGTAGCGACAAAAATTAAATTTTTCACACTCGCTTCGCTTTGTTAGCTTGGCTGAATCTGTGGATGGCTTTTTACTAAAAATTCAGTAGTCATTCGAAAATCAAATATCGAGAATTATGAGGCTAAAATTTTTTTGAAAGAAAACATTCTAGAGCACTGTGGAAGCGAGAAGAGAAAAACGTTTTTCCCTCAAATAGTGAGCCCGTCGCTTGAACTACGCGGGTTTATCACTTGTAGGTAATACTTATAGATGAAGGTTCTTTATCGTTGCGACGAGATAGAGTGCCACAGAGAAAACTTTGATAAATGTGACTTTAGTAAAAATAACAACCATGTGTAAGAAATTCCTTATGTTTCCATGAGAAAAACACATCCGTGAAAAAGGGAAACTCATTTTTGTCCTAAATTTCAACATATCTCATAATTATTATTTGAGGCAACATGTCTGTTATAGGACTGACTTATTCAGTCCGCTCACGTACCTTGACAGTATCATCAGTCGGGCGCTACCCTTCGTCTTTTGCCAATCCTCTCGAGGCGCTCAGTCCCCTGCACTAAGTGTAGACGCGACGAACATTTGTACACCGTCCATCAAGTGAGATTATCACTGAATGGACGGTGTTTCACACTCGAATTGCTCTTGGCTGGTATTGCCAATGTATCACACCTTTCGTTTCGACTGTTTTCTTAAGACCTCGCTTAATTTTCAACATATCTCATAATTATTATTTGTTGGCAAAAGACAAAGGGTACCGCCCAACTGATGAGAATGTCAAGTCGAAACACGTGTATCGGGCTCTATAACTCATCCCTGTAAACGGATCACATGACATTTTGGTTCGAATAATAATTATGCAATATCTTTATGTTATTGAACCTTTTTCTCTCATTTAAATTGCTCAAGAAATGCCGACTTTAATATCAAACTTGCTTTGTAAAAAAAGGTTTTATAGTATATTCTGCAGAAAAAGATGATAAAGATTTGCTTTCAGGTTAATTAGCCGGCTGTTTGAATTTCACAGAGGGTTTCGATGGCAGTTATGTAGTGAAATTTTGATCTAACAAAGCTGCGTTGATGTGAAAAAAGATGATTATTGAGGAAGCCTCCACAAACGTATTTATATTTATCACAGAATTCCTACTTTGCAATATGAAAATAAGGTCCATGAGAAAACACCCATTCCCACTTTTTCACATTTCTTTCAGCAATATTCTAGTAATTTTATTTGAAATGACATCCTTCACAAAGTACGATTCTTAAAAGTGACTTATCTGGAAAGGGTTTCGTATGCTCTCGGCATAAGCCTTGATACAGTTCGAATTCATTATTTTATGGAGTATTTCTTCGCAAAGGATGCATTTTCTCCCACTTAGTTTTTGAAACTTTCCCAATTGTACAATCACTAACAGTTGACAACAAATTATCTATTCTCATACCTTAGCATGAGTCAAAAATTTACCTTTGTTGCTCTGAATTTGTACTTCGTTCAATCAAAAGTGATACTTTGCACTTCTTTACTAGACTATAAGTACCAGTCGACTGTTGAAGAAATGACGATTTCAGCATTTGACTTGCTATGTGCAAAAGCCGTCGTAGTTCCCTTTACACCGATGAGGATGAAATTGCACCTTGCGTCCGAGGTAATTAGCTTGTTGTTTGAACATCGCAACGGGGCTATGGCGCTTATATAGCAAAATTTAGATGCTCGCAACACTCAATGTCACAAAGAAACGAGCATATTGCTCAAGAGTTTTCTATACGTATCTTCAACGTCCATGCTTCGTATCAGTTGACATTTCTCTGTAAGAAAATGGCGTACTCATGAAATGAGCATACCTAAGGGAATTGAACAGTGAGAGCAAAAATCCGACCTGAGTCGGAGTTGAACCCGCATTTCACCCCTACCTGGGCCCACGCTACCACTACCCCACAAAGGCACCGTCTCGCTGCCACTCATTCTCCAGTGGTGCCGTCGTCGTCATCGTACTATTGCCAATAGTCGCTATGAGTTCTTCTGGAGAAGATCTCCATTCCATGGTAGTCAATTGCTGATAGGATGGAATTCTTTTTCGACGTTTTTCCTGTTTTTTTTTCCATAAAGTTCGTAAAGGTTTTGACAAAGAGAGGTCGCTATTGCAGATTTTTTGGTTGTCGTTACCATGCGCAATATAGACTTCACCCAGTCTCCTAGATCGGCGCATTAATATAACCTTTGTGCAGAAGAGGTAACGACACTTAGAAAAACGAGCGGATTAAGTAATGTTTTCAGTTACCTTATTTTTGCACAGATGCTGTGTTCGCGAGCTTTTGTTACTGTGTGGTCCTCTCTTTGAAAAAAGTATGGTATGCAGTTTGGAAAATTACGCCTATTTCTTAGCTTACAATTCGGACAAAGTCAGCCGTGATGAAACTTCTTTTACTATTTATTAGCGAGATGATTCCTTAACTCTTTTGGTTCTCTTGTCGTTGATGCTATTGGAGATAGACATATCTACCATTTTTGTTGAGCGATTTGACAAACAGTTGACAATGTTCGGTCTCTTTTGTCTCAATAAATCACTCTACGCAGTATTTGACATGGTACTATTTATTTCCAGTTTATCACGCCATCGTTGCTTCTCCAAATATGTGCAAAACGCTGTACGCTCGTATTCAAAGTTGGTAATTGTCATCTTGAGCTCTACAGTGGCAGAGAATATTGAGAAAAGCGGGCGGATGTTTTGTTATGAGCTTTCCATCTACTGCATTTACTATAACTAGATGACAGTGAACTACTTCAATGAAATGGCGCATTTCTACACTATGGCTTTGCTGTTCGTCTAAGGAGATTTTGCCGATGGTGATGGCCCCTCGATTGGGAAATCGTTACGACATCAAACGGTCGCCGAATGTCTTAAAGTTCCACAATTTTTCAGAATTGCAAGGATTAGTTTGAAAGCAGGGAAGATGAACCGGCCTTGCCTTGACGCTTCATTCGAAACTAAGACTAGTCAGCCCTTTGAGAAGTCTGACAAGGGCATCATTTTTTCAATCCATTCATTGTTGGCTGTCGTATTACCGGTATTCCACGTATTAGATAATACGATGGTAAGATGAATCAACATCGACACTCTACTAGTTCGAGTGAAACTAACAGGATAAGGTTGACTGAGGTTACCGCGATGATCAAGCCGGACATAATGACTAACAATCATGAAGGTCGTCGGGATTTTCCAGTGGTGAGTGTAATAACGATATAGTCCATATCATGGCAAACCAAAGATTTTGCCCAACCTATGACGCTGTCTTTGCAAATCTGTCTATCTATAACAGCGCAATAACAAGGCTTTTGTAAGGGTGAGTACAGCATTGGAATCAGTGAGCTTTGAGCTACCGAGTGCCTGCTAGAAGTCTAAGGGAGATTCGAAATGAATGCGTCTCAGAAGGTTAACACGCTCAGGAGTACGTTGATTTCTCACTCGTCAGACGGCGGGAGCACACAGCTAATGGGGCGTATTCCATCGACAGTATGGTAATTTTTAAAAAAACTGAAATCTCTATTTCTTCTAAAAGTGGTTTTATCGTCAGAAAATGGTAAAATAATAGGAGGCTTCAAGAAGGCGATGGGTAGTATGAAGAGCGGGTTTCTCCCTAAAGTCTCGCATTTTGAAGGGAAAAACCAGACGCTTACAGTCAAATCGTACTTCGTACTGTTATTGAATATAAATATGCTATGTCATTTATCCGTATCTCAGGCAAATTTATCTTTCACTTGCTGCGTCAACAACTATGACTAATTACGCGATTAAACCCCCTTTACCTTAGCGACTCAACGCCATCCATGCGGGCACCTTCGCCCGTGGCTTTACGTGTTCACATGCTGTCTTCCCGGGCACACTACCCGAGAATACGGTACAAATTTTACGTGGAGGGATTTGCGTCCGACAAATTTCCAGCGTACCGCAAACGACACTCCGCCCACGTCAGCCCCAAACGCCCACCTACCATCCATGTGCAGTATAGGAGTCGCGTCGTATCACACACGGGTTTGTCATTCTTTACAGACATGTGTATTAGTGCAAGGTTCAATATGCACATACATAAAGGCGTGTATGCACATTCACATATATTGTAAATACATAATATACTCTCTCTATGGGCATACATGTATAACACGATTCCATAAGTAAATTGTAAAGACATATCTTAACTAGTTGAAACGAGCTTGGTATTACCTAGGTTTTTAAAACAAAGTTCTGAGGCGCTTAAAAAAATGATAACTCCCATGCATATCATGGGATTATTTCAGTTTCTCATGTGTGATTTCCCCACTGAGGCGTGAATATTACTCACCTTTATCTTCAGTTTGTTACAAGCCCTCTACCATGTCCAACGATACAATTGTTTCTTTCATTATTATTTGAACCAACTTGTCATGTGGTCTGTAAGGGCTCTTGTACAGCCCGATACACGTGTTTCGTCCTTACAGACTCGTCAGCCGGGCAGAACCCGTCGTCTTTCGATCCTTTTAGAGTCAGTTCTCTAGGAGCCTTACACTCCTTATAGAGAGTCATCGAAGACAGACGTTTTACATTCTATATCAAGTGAAATTTTCACCTAACACTCTCTTCGATGACTCTCTATAAGGAGTGTAAGGCTCCCGAGAGAACTGACTATAAAAAGATCGAAAGACGACGTTCTGCCCGCCTGACGAGTCTATGAGGACGAAACACGTGTATCGGGCTGTACAACAGCCCTTACCAGACCACATGACAAGTCGGCTCAAATAATAATGAAAGGATCTATTGAAATTTGGGCGTGGTCTAAACAAAGCGCTCGAAGTAAAGATACAATTGTTGTCTGTATTTTATTGCTTCATTATTGAAGAAAGCGTCTTTCACAGCGAGCTGCAGTCGATGAAATCAACGAAGCTGAAGGGGAGGCACAAGAAGCAAATCTGCTGCTGGACGCTGGTTTCAACGATTTTCAATGCCTGAGATATTGACCTTGAAGACAAGCCTCGTTCAGAGTGTCCAACAAATTGAACAACGAAGATTTGCTTGCTCTTTTGGAAGATGAACCGTTGTCAAGTGCTCGCGAATCAGCAACCAAATTTGATGTTCCTCATACAACTGTACTAATTCGTCTCCGTAAGCTTAACTTTGTCCACAAGAAACCACGACAAGATTCGCACGAATTCACTGAAGTACAAGCCTCCAAAAGAGTCGAAATTTGTCGCCAACTGCTCAACAATCCACTCAGTGACCGATTTTGGAAAGGCACTATGACTTCGAAGAGAGGTGGGTATACCTGGTCAACCACAAACGAGACAAGCAGTGGGTTCAGAAGGGTCAAGCTACGCCGTTAGCTCCAAAGCACAGCGATTTGGCAAGAAGGTCATGATCTGTGTTTGGAGGAATTTTGAAGAAGTCGTGCTTCTTGAGTTGGTTCCGGACGGCAAACGCCATCAACGCCGAGCTCTATTGTCTGCAATTAGGCTGAATCTGCGATAAGCATAAGAGGAAGTACCGGCTTTGCGTCAACCGAAAGCGCGTTTGATGCAGCAAGATAATGCCAGGCCGCACACTGTTGAAAAGACCAAAAACAAGTTTGTTGAATTAGACGGAATCGAGGTTCTGCCGCATCCCGCCTACAGTCCAGATTGCCGTGCATCTGACTTTAGCCTATTCCCAGCGATGCAACACTTTTTGAAAGGTCGTCGATTCAAGTCGTTCGATGAAGTTGAAGAAGCGTATCAAGAGCTCTTTGATTCGTAGTCGAAGGAATGGTCGACAATGATCAGATTCGAAACTTGGTAGACCGATGGCAGAAAGTCGTCAAGTAAACGATGGCCTTCATTTTGAAAATAGTTATTTCTGTTTTGTTTAGAATTGATGCATTAATTTTCAGTTTTTTTACGAATACCTCAGAACTTTCTTTTCACCCTAACAGATTAACATCTCGTTGACAAGGCGTTCATAACGTGACCTTTTTCCTTGAGCTACTAAAGTCTGCTATAAGCTGAAACGGGTACCGTAGTGCTAGTAACGCCGATAACGTGAGCACGATGTTCGCACAAGCTCACGAATCACTCACTCTTCAAGGCTGCGAATTTGATACCAGATTTGTTCGGAAAAATCATTATGTGAAATCCAGACAAGAACGTTCTACCAGGACTATTTCAAGACTCCAGAGGAGGATCGGTTCGACCAGCGTTAGACCATTTATAACCGAAAGAAAAACCTCACGTTACATCCAAACCTGCTCAATAACTTGGAAAGCCTTTGTGGATTGTGGATAGGTGGAGACGATTTAAATGCAAGAATCACTAAAATTTGCATAGACAGGCCGTGTAAAGTAGAGAATAATGAGGTGGAATTTGCGTGTTCAATGCTTGAATTCCAAAAATAAGCATTCCGTTCCTAAGAACATTAGGCACTGTCATCTCTAGCCTACCGCCAAGAGGCTTTATCACTTGATCGATCACAACGTGACATTCGGAAACAGCCGCATAAAACTCTCCGTAGGTTTCGCCAATGATTTTTCGAATTTCAAAGTGATTGTAATTTGCTTTTGAGTGTCGCAATTGACCCGCTCCACAAACATCAATGTGATTAACCGTGCGATTGAGTGCAACCGATCTCCCGCCCACTCATTCCTATGCTCACCACACGGCGCACGAGTTCAAACTTGACCTCCTCTGACCCCTGATGACCATCAGGATGGTTTGAAGACCTTTAGACCTTGGCAGTTCTCTTGTGATCATCGTTAGATATCTTATGCTCATAGTTGGCCGCGTGTTATGTTGAAATCTCTCTCCGTTGGAATTAGACATAAAAAATAAAAATCTGGTTTTATAATATAGACTTTGATTGGGACTACTCAAATCATTCATTTTTGTCATAGCAAGTTATTGGCAGGTTTTCCCTCTTTTTCTAAATCCAAGCTTGATTTAAGTGATTTTCGCAGAAGGGCGAGTGCTATTTTTTTCTGTTCATTACTTGATTGCGGTTATCGTTGTATACAACTATCATAGTTTCACTCCAAAACATCGATTGTGTACCACATACGTCTCCTTATCCTTGCTGCAAAATTAGGGTCAATGTGGGGCGTGGGCCACTGACGAAGAGGGCAACACTTTCGAAGCACGTGTATGCCTCTGACGTGACAACCTCGTAAGGCTTTGAACATTCTTACAGACTATTAACAGTGAATGTTTATAGCGAGGTTAAGAAACAGCCGATGAGGTGGATAATTTGTAGTACGTAAGATCCTTGAATGGGTTCTCAGGGGCTCGAAGCTAAACTGAGAGTGTTTGGAACTGAGTCATTCTCTTACCGTGAATGCAATTAACACTAACCTGATACTGTAAGTGCAGAACACGGTAAGATTAACAAGTTTACTGTGGATAAACTGTTGGTAGAGCAATCGGATAAGAGGATCGAGTGCGGCAGGATTACGCTAACCCTAGCGACCTAACCACTAAATGCTAACTGCTGACAACGGATGACAACAAATGACAACTGACAACGGCTACATAACGATCGATGACAACATGACAACTAATAACAACTGAACTTTCTGTTTGACGAAACCTTATATGTGGATCACAGACAAAGAGTTTAGCAGATGAAGCTCTACAGAAAGCCTAAGTTTACACAAAAAATCTACGCACACAAGGGTTAGATTTGAAAACACAAAGGTAAAACGTACAAAAGAGGATAGGCAAGATGTTGCTCCAAAATAGATTCAACACAAAGATATTCTTGCGCACACCACATGGAAAAAAGTTCGGAGATAAAAAGTGACACAATCATCTCTCGATGGGAACGTAAACACAAAGGACGTTGGCCAGCTGCACATTCGTTCGCCGGCACCGACAACTTACAAGATTTCACCATACCAAACCACATAATTCCAAACTTTTCCGCCTCAGAAAGAGAAGAAAAGAGACATACTTAGCACTTCAAAAGATAGCATGGATGATTATAAAGGATTAGATGACAATAGTTGATACAATAAGTTGAGGCAATGTTCAAAGCGAATAATGTGACTATGGGGCACGACTAATCGGCGGAGTTTAGTATGTCGCTATGTACGCCCCGTGAAAATTAGCACACAAGGGATAGCTAGTAGGTGATTAAATATGTTGCAACTGGGTCATATGGGCTTGATGTAAGAAAATTAGGTTGTACATGGGACTAGCTACCTTGCCTTTGGTGGCGAAGAGAACATAGCTCATTTGTTAAAGTCCCCCGCCGCAAAAGTGAGTGTCCCATATTGTACAAACGGAAAGTAAGACAACGTGAATGCGGCGCATATCAGGTAAAGAGAATTAGTTGAACTTGGTTTAACAAAGTAAATTACAAAGAAGTTTAGAATGAATGGATATGCATAGGAAGAACCAATAGAATCGCTATAACGAGCAGATAGCTCTCAAAAATTGGTAGATTATCAAAAATCTTAGAGGAGCTAAGGAAATTAACTAATCTTTTCAAGGAAGTGTAATTGACACATGGCGGCAGCTCGACGTTTGTCTGAGGAGAACGAAGAGGCTCGTCGTCGACGATGACGAGATTTCCTCCGATAGGAAAGGTAGTCGAGCCTGCCGGGCATGACGCATTGCAAAACACTGAAACAGATTGAAAGTTAAAATGTAATATCAACTTTTTGAGATAATCTGTCATGGCACACCTTAGTGAGCAGATGGTTCAATGGGCAGATGATGCCCGCTGTTGCTTGACCATGAGTCGTCGTACACACCAGATTGACCCCGACACCACCCGAGCAATTGTAGCATCCTGTTATCCTTGATGTTGTCAGACCTGCAGTCGCTCGAGAGCGAAATCCTCACTTGCAAATGCAAGGTTCTGATAAGGAATCTGGAAAATCGGAAACAAAAGAAGAGGATACTGCCGACCATTATGGCCGTCTGAACGCTCTTGCCACTTTCGAAGGGCATGGAGGTCTTACGTCGCGTTTTCCACGAGACTGCGCTCTGCTCCTCCTTTGTTACGTCGTCCTGATTGTGACGCTGCGTCGAATGGCCGTAGAAGTAGAAGGAATATTTGCCACGAGCCATGTGTCTGCTGCGGTCCCCACTGGCGGCCTGATTTGAACCAGAAGGGTCAGAATCTTTTAAGAGGTCTGTAACCATGGTTCCTCTCGTAGCTCTATCTGCCGGATTGAGGGTTCCTGGTGTATGACCAGTAACTGTGTCGACCGAATTATCAATGATGACCTTGACCCGATTCCTAATATAGACGAGGTGAACCCGACGAACGAGTCCACTCTAATGTCACTCTACTCTCCGTCCAAATAAACTCCCGTTTATGATCACTTCTAATTGTTTGACGATAAAATTTAGGAGTTTTGCTCCTATCACTAGCACCATAGTTCCAATCTCGGAATCGTATTCTATGATTAAGTGGTGTTAGCCTACATTTGGACATTACCAATTCTGCCGTTCGTATCCCATCGCTAGGACGACAAACTACATACGCGACAGCGCAATAAGCAGCGATGGAAGCATCAGTGAACACATGCAATCATATTTGCACGATAACGACTCTTGTGGTGGAAATAGCGACCGAGGGAGCGTTATCGTAGTCGACAAAGCGGATCGAAGTTGACGCCATTAGACATACTTCTCCGTAGGTATATCTTCATCCCACGCTAAAGGAATTTTCCAGAAAGGCTGGAAGAAGAGGTTGGCGTGAAGAGTAGCAGGAGATATTACGCTAGTGGATCAAAGATGCTTGCTACGTGTTTTAGTACCTCTCGTTTAGCCCACCAATGAGTAGGACCCAACGATGAAGGCATGGGAATAGTAATGGTATCCTCTGAGTGTCCCACCGGAGACCAAGAAGTTTTCTGCTTACTCGACATAGAAGAGCCTTCGTGCCTTTCGAAGTGTCGGGTAAGGGGGAGCATTGCTAGAATAAGCCCGCAGGTTTATGCCAGCTTCTTGGAAAAGCTGTTTGGACTCATTAAAATATGTTATGCCTTCGGGAACACTCTTAACTCCGAAGTAGATATTATCCACGTATTTATTACGGAAAATGTCTTTCGAAAGTCGAGTATTTGTCTTAGTAAGATGATGCTGAATGGTCCCCTCTAATAGAAAAGGCGAGCAAATCAGTCCGAGCGGTACTATGGTGAAACAATAAGCAACTATATTATCGTCCTCCGGAGGTCTTTCAGAATCCTTAAACCAGAAGAACCGCGTGAACTCGCGAGATTCCGGTGAAGACCAACTATCAAGAAGGCTTTTTCAATATCACTAGAGACAAGTACTGGATAGAAAGGAATCCGAAGAAGAATTCCTACCAGATCTGATAATAACGGACTTCTAAGCGAAGGTCATTAAGACTGGTCATCCCTTCCTCTTAGCGGAACCGTCATAGAAACACCTAAATTCGAAAGCAGACTGATCGTTTTTCCAGACCGCATAATGAGACAGATAATGATGCTGTTTACCACAAGCCTTTGTTACGCGCTCTATTATTCCTTTATCCAAATGTTCGAGAATTCCGGCATGATACAAATCCCAAAATTCTGGCAGGCAATGAAGGGTTCTGTGAAGAGCACGAAGACGACTAAGAGCTATATCGATATTACTTGGGAATTCGGAGGTTTTGGAAGGTAACTGAACAATGTGCCTTCTATTTGCACTATCATAAGATATCGTGTTGTTGCAAAATCGAAGACACTTCTCGTCGTCGTCACTGGTCGGATTGTCCAGAATCCCTATGGCTTATAGCTACCAAAAGTTACTTACCAATTCTGTCAGAGAGTCGTGTTGAGCTGGATTAGCAAGATTTTAATTCATATCGGCTGTGAAGATTAATCTTCAAAGTGGGAGCGTGACCCATGAGAATGTCCCCGATGGAAGTATGAAGCAAACACTGACCTTCGGGAAGTTGCCTATAGCGGAAATAATCACACAAGATGATGTTCCAGAAACAGTCTATCCCAATCAGGGTTGCAGGCTCTCCATTAGAACGTAAGCAATATTCCTGTACGATTTCAGTGAGTCCTTGCAATTAGGGTAAAGAACGCGCTAATTTAGGAACAGAACGCCCTGTCAGGTACTTTTCCCCATTTTTAGTCTGCCAATTTGGTAACTAATTCAACGTATGTCTAAGAGTTCATTAGTCCCGAAGGTGGATATTTGTACGTCTTCATTTCTTAAGGGGGATAAGTTCAAGGCATCTGCGACCTCAGTAAGTATTTACGACCGATTGGACCCCGAATAAAGGAAAGTCAGAGCTTCGATACGCTAGGAAGGATCGTCAGTAAGGAAAATGATGACCGCTGCATTTATGAAAAAGGTTGTAGGGGGTTAGGTTCGGGCTGTGCTAACGAAAGAGCAAAATGTTTTGTTGGTTCTTCCCGCTGGGAGGCAGACTGTAAGATGAGAGGCGGATTTTTGATTTGGGTTGGAGAACATCAACAGATGTTACTTCTGGTAATTTAGATAAGACATACCTGCAGTTTTCTAGGTTGGGAACTGCGCTGCTGCGCTTTACATAAACGTTGCTCTGAAAGGACCTATGAAATGTAAAACGGCAATAGGGATAATTTTTTCCGAGTCGCTGCTGCTTATTCTTACGAATAGACTTACGAGACGTTATGTTCTTAGTCCAGAATTAGCAGCGACCATAAAGTCGTATCTGCCAGTTTCCACTGCCGATGATAGGAATACCGATTCCATGACGTCCATATTAGCCTCTTTGCGAACAGTATCTGTAAGAAGGTTAAATAATTCTGTGGGAGTAACATTATGACTAAGTGAAGTTTTACATTATACTAAATTACCAATGCGGGCAGGAAGTTTATGTATAAGAAGCGCCCCAAGGGTTATTTCGCGCGAATCATCGGCGCCTGTTGCCTGCGAAAGTTGACGCACGAAAGCAAACATCTGATTATAAAGTGTAGGTAATTGACGCCCTTGCGGTCGCACGGTGGTAACTGGGCCAGTTTTGTGCATATAAGGTGTTTTAAGTCAACTTTATCGCCGTGTAACGTTTTAAGAATCTCTTTTGCAACAAGATAGTTACCTGGAGTGATGGTAAGTCCTTGTATCGTAGAGAGAGCTTTTCCACGCAAGCAGGATTTCAACAAGGAAAACTTGGTTGCATCGTCTAACTGCTTTTTATTGTCAACCATCGTTTCAAAACGTGCCGAACACTCTGGATAATCCAAAAGATTGCTATAAAATGAAGGAACTTCCAGTTTGGACAAAATGGAAGCGTCGACAAAATTAAGCCAGAAGCCGTCACGGGGATTTACGGGGTTAGCAGGTTTTGTAGACGACGCGGCCTGCTGAGGATCCTCTGGGCTAGGGAAATGTTTCTGTCCGACGCTTTCTCGGATGCGTCACACAGGATCTGCAACCCACAATTCAAAGTTCAGAGCTGACAGAATTTAATAGAAGGTCCGACTCCAATAGAGTGACGGAAGTGCTAATTGTCTCACAATAGTCTCCGTTCGTTGCAACGAAAAGGTCGAATCTGTCCTCTCGTCCTAAAATCCAACAAAGGTTGCCAATTATTGTGAAGAGTGAAAATCCTATCGTAAGCCTAAAAAAAGGATTTAAGTGGGTATACCTCCGCCTGAAACGCTTCTATCTGAATGTCGTCCAGGTGAAAGAAGTCGGTTTGTCCAGAGCGAACGTTACATTCATTGAGAATTTGGGTGCATGACGACTGATAGCGCTGAAGGAGCGTTCTGAAGAAGTCGATCTACCGGCATTTGGAGGAACTGTCCAGAGTAGACATAGCTACCGGAGTAGACTTGAGACAAGAAGATCCAGCAGAGGATTGCACGCTACGATCGCTGAGTGGTCGCCAGATGTCCCATGACAGGTTATCGCAATGAGTTGATATTGCATTTTAACTTCCCATCTGTTTCGTTTTTTTTTTTTCAAATGGAAATCTGCAATCATGATTGGGATAGACTGTTTCTGGAACATCATCTTGTGTGATTATTTCCGCTATAGGCAACTTCCCGAAGGTCAGTGTTTGCTTCATACTTCCATCGGGGACATTCTCATGGGTCACGCTCCCCACTTTGAAGATGTAATCTTCACAGCCGATATGAATTAAAATCTTGCTAATCCAGCTCAACACGACTCTCTGACAGAATTGGTAAGTAACTTTTGGTAGCTATAAGCCATAGGGATTCTGGACAATCCAACCAGTGACGACGACGAGAAGTGTCTTCGATTTTGCAACAACACGATATCTTATGATAGTGCAAATAGAAGGCACATTGTTCAGTTACCTTCCAAAACCTCCGAATTCCCAAGTAATATCGATATAGCTCTTAGTCGTCTTCGTGCTCTTCACAGAACCCTTCATTGCCTGCCAGAATTTTGGGATTTGTATCATGCCGGAATTCTCGAACATTTGGATAAAGGAATAATAGAGCGCGTAACAAAGGCTTGTGGTAAACAGCATCATTATCTGTCTCATTATGCGGTCTGGAAAAACGATCAGTCTGCTTTCGAATTTAGGTGTTTCTATGACGGTTCCGCTAAGAGGAAGGGATGACCAGTCTTAATGACCTTCGCTTAGAAGTCCAGTATTATTATCAGATCTGGTAGGAATTCTTCTTCGGATTCCTTTCTATCCAGTACTTGTCTCTAGTGATATTGAAAAAGCCTTCTTGATAGTTGGTCTTCACCTGGAATCTCGCGAGTTCACGCGGTTCTTCTGGTTTAAGGATTCTGAAAGACCTCCGGAGGACGATAATATAGTTGCTTATTGTTTCACCATAGTACCGCTCGGACTGATTTGCTCGCCTTTTCTATTAGAGGGGACCATTCAGCATCATCTTACTAAGACAAATACTCGACTTTCGAAAGACATTTTCCGTAATAAATACGTGGATAATATCTACTTCGGAGTTAAGAGTGTTCCCGAAGGCATAACATATTTTAATGAGTCCAAACAGCTTTTCCAAGAAGCTGGCATAAACCTGCGGGCTTATTCTAGCAATGCTCCCCCTTACCCGACACTTCGAAAGGCACGAAGGCTCTTCTATGTCGAGTAAGCAGAAACTTCTTGGTCTCCGGTGGGACACTTCAGAGGATACCATTACTATTCCCATGCCTTCATCGTTGGGTCCTACTCATTGGTGGGCTAAACGAGAGGTACTAAAACACGTAGAAAGCATCTTTGTAGCAAAGGTTTGTAGCCGATGTACTAAATTATGCGTGGTGGTTCAGTGGTGACAGACCCGACCTCGAACTAAGGCGGCCGATGCACCAATGTGCTGACCAGTTAAAGAAGCGATTTCCAACACTTTCATACCCTTCAAGAGGTACCTGCTAAGAACATCAGCGATAGGACCCGAATTACGCTCAGTTGCAGGAGAAAGAAGCATGACACAACTACCGTAATCTATTGATACTGAATTATAACCAAACAACCTACAATATACATACATTACACTGGTAATAACATAAGAACAATATAGATGCGATTGCGACATATCGTTATGTGAACATACGTCTGTGAATGTTAAATAAGTGAATGTGATTGATGAGATGTATCGTCGTGTGACGATACATTGAATGTTGTTATTAACAGAGCATGACTAGGCGGCGGAGCCCGTTTGGGATTGCTGTGTTCGCCCCCAAGTAGAACACAGGCGGCGGGATCCAGTGGGTGAGTATATAGTGTTATCAGTGGGGTCGCTATTGATTATATATGGGCAGAATCCCTTAACCGCGGTGATGGGCCAAGCCTAGCCTAAGTGAGTTTGCTCCGCCACGTTAGTGATATGTTCCGCTCACAATTCTATTGAGTTCATCTGAAAGTTGTATGAACTCAACCTTATGATAGCAGTTAGTTACATGATAACGAGACTATGTGGAGAGAGCAATAATGAGTTGGCAATGAAATGAGGTGAGGTGGTCCGGGTGGTGTCAGATGACCGTTCGGATGATGCCCGTCGATCGAACTGCCTGTTGAGGTTGGTGGCAGCTGGGTGCCGCCCTCGCCACTCGGACCATTATCTGTCTGAGGTCCTCGGACCTCTGCGGTACCACTTGCTCTCTAAGGTCGTGACCATCTGCGTTACCTAAATTATCATGTAATTCCCGAAAAGATAGCAAAACTCCGTTGGGAGGTTTGCTATAATCTTTGATCCACTGGCGTCATATCTCCTGCTATTCTTCACGCCAACCTCTTCTTCCAGCCTTTCTGGAAAATTCCTTTAGCGTGGGATGAAGATATACCTACGGAGAAGTATGTCTAATGGCGTCAACTTCGATCCGCTTTGTCGACTACGGTAACGCTCCCTCGGTTGCTATTTCCACTACAAGAGTCGTTATCGTGCAAATATGATCTGCATGTGTTCACTGATGCTTCCATCGCTGCTTTATTGCGCTGTCGCGTATGTAGTTTTGTCGTCCTAGCGATGGGGTACGAACGGCAGAATTGGTAATGTCCAAATGTAGGCTAACACCACTTAATCATAGATATACGATTCCGAGATTGGAACTATGGTGCTAGTGATAGGAGCAAAACTCCTAAATTTTATCGTCAAACAATTAGAAGTGATCATAAACCGGGAGTTTATTTGGACGGAGAGTAGAGTGACATTAGACTGGACTCGTTCGTCGGGTCACCTCGTCTATATTAGGAATCGGGTCAAGGTCATCATTGATAATTCGGTCGACACAGTAACTGGTCATACACCAGGAACCCTCAATCCGGCAGATAGAGCTACGAGAGGAACCATGGTTACAGACCTCTTAAAAGATTCTGACCCATCTGGTTCAAATCAGGCACACAACACCTCCAATGGGGACCGCAGCAGACACATGGCGCGGGGCAAATATTCCCGCTACTTCAACGGCCATTCTGACGCAACATAACAATCAGGCGACATAACAAAGCAGGAGCAGAGCGTAGTTTTCGTGGAAAACAAGACGTAAAAACTTCCATGCCATTCGAGAGGGGCAAGAGCGTTCAGACGGCCATAATGGTCGGCAGTATCCTCGTCCTTTCGTTGACGATTTTCCAAATTCACTTATCACAACCTTGCATTTGCAATTGAGAATTTCGGTCTCGTGCGACTGCAGGTCTGACAACATCAAGAATAACTGAATGCTACAAGTGCTTGGGCGGTGGCGAGGTCAATCTGGTGTGTACGACTACTCATGGTGAAGCAACAACGGACATCATCTGCCCATCGAACCATCTGCTCGCCATATGTACCAATGGCACGTTATCTCAGTAAGTCGATATTTCATTTTAATTTTCCATCTGTTTCAGTTTTTTGCAATGCGTCATGCCCGGCAGGCTCGACTACCTTTCCTATCGGAGGAAATCTCGTCATCGTCGACGACGAGCCGCTTCGTTCTCCTTCAGGCAACGTCAAGCTGCCGCCATCAGTCAATTCCACTTCTTTGAAGGGATTAGTTGATTTTCTTAGCTCCTCTAGATTTTTGAAAATCTCTCAATTTTGAAGAGCTATTTCCTTGTTATACCGATCCTATTGGTTCTTCCCTATGAATACCCATTCATTCTCAACTTCTGCGTAATTTGCTTTGTTAACACCAAATTCTACTAATACTGTATACTTAATATGCTCGTCGCATTTACGTTGTTTCCCTTTCCGCTTATATAATATGGGGCACGACTAATCGGCGGAGTTTAGTATGTCACTGTGTACGGCCCGTGAATATTAGCACCCAAGGCGATAGCCAGTAGATGATTAAATATGCTGCAACTGGGTCATATGGGCTTGACGTAAGATAACAAGGTTGTACATGGGACTAGCTACCTTGCCTTTGGTGACGAAGACAACCTCTGGTGGCGAGGATAACAGCTCATTTGTTAAGGTGCCCCGCCGCAAAAGTGAGTGTCCCATATTATACTAACGGAAAGGGAGACAAAGTGAGTGCGGCGAGCATATCGCTCTACGTCTCGTTTTCCACGAGGCTGCGCTCTACTCCTCCTTTGTTATGTCGCCTGACTGCTATGTTGCGCCAGAATGGCCGTGGAATGTAGAAAGAATATTTGCCCTGCACCATGTGTCTGCTGCAAACCCCATTGGAGGTGTAGTGCGCTTAATTTGAACCAGAAGGGACAGAAGCTGTATCGTCACGAGTGGACCAGAAATTTTCTTCTTGAAAACCAATCCACCATTACGACATGTCTTCAGAAGACAGTGGGACGACGTACCTTTTGAGTAGACAATCGTATGAGATTGTATTATTGAAGAAATTAAGATATACAGTGTTATCTCTCGTTGTCGGATTATCCACACTTCAACGGATTCCAACGTCCAAAAGCTCTCGCCCTCCTCCCCCCCCCCCCATTGTGAAGAAATATTATTTTAATCTGAGTTATTGAATCGTTACTTGCGATCGATGTGAGTGATATGTCCTCCTCATAAGGTTTTCCTGCCAGTGACCGTATCCTCAATCGAAGTGTGCAGTAAAGCTTGACCGCTGGGGAGCTGCCTGTAGTAGAAATTATCGCATAAGATAATATCTCAGAAGTAGTCTACAACAATGACGATTGCGAGTCCTCCATCAGAGGGCAAACTATAATCATAAGCAATTTCGGTGAGAACTTGTAATTGGGGTATTGAACAAGTTTGCTTTGGGACGGATCAGACAGTTGAAAGCTTCTTACCGTTTTCGGTATGGATGCCGATTTGATAACTAATGCAGCATATATCTGTAAGGTCACTAGTTCCAAGGGTGGATATTTGTAAAAGTTCACTCTTCAAAAGAGATAAATCTAGAACATTCACCACATCATCAAGTATGAAGGATCTGTTGGACCCCGAATCAAAAAAGGCTGTACCCTTAATATGTTTGGATGGATCGTCCGGATGAAAAGTAATGACAGCTGCGCACATAAAGAGGGTTGTCAGAAGGATTAGGTTCAGGTTGCGCTAACGAAAAGCAAAACGTTTCAATGGTTCCTCACGCTTAAAGGCGGACTGTAAAGGGGGAGGCAGATTTTTGATTTGGAGGGGAGGTATATGAACAGATGTTACTTGTGACAGTTCAGGTGGTTCCATAATAGTAGAAAAGGCGCATGATCTCGTTGGTAATGAGTTGTCTTTGATTGTTGTTGATCTTTTGGTTTAAAAGCGGTCTTAACTTGGAAACTCGTGGTTTCTCAACCTCAGCGCTCTTTCCCCAAGGTTGACGGTAACGTAATGAGTGATGCTTCTTGAGACAGAAACTACATGATTTTTCAAGAATACAATTGTTATTTGAGTGACGCGAGCCACTCCCTCAAATAATCGGAAGGCGACAAATATAATAATCAAGTTATTAGCGTGTTTATCGGCCCGAAATCGCAGGACAACAGTCCATCGAACCAAACTTCTGAAACGTTTGGATAAATTGGAACGCACAATCAAAACCCACATGGACGCCATAATTAGTCCACAGAGCAACTTATCTAATCACATGGTCAGAGTGCCAACTTCAACCTTACCTCCTATCCTAATCCCGAAATTCAGCGGGCAAACTTGGGAATGGGGCTAATTCTGGGGAGCATTTGATCACACTGTACACTCAAGACCCATAAATGAATTTCTGAAGATGAATTATCTACTCGAAGCCCTTCAAGGAGAACCCAAAAAATAGCTAAACTCTATAATGTGTCACGAGAAGCATATCCTTTTGGTAATAGCCCACTTAAAAGAAAGATATGGGAATTCACAAAGCATCATCGAACAACTTTTGCGAAAATTACGCACACTCGAGGCTCTAAGTTTTCGCCTAAGGGATCAGGAAAAGCTTTGCAACTCACTTTATTTTATTGCCATCAAGTTGGAACCAAAAAGGTGAACTGATAGATGGCACGTTTCTGCAACAGCTACTGCTTGAGAAGTTCACAAAGGATATCCAACGCCATGTCTTACAGAAAAGACGTCAAAGAGAAGGCACGTGGTTGACGGAAGAAATGCTGGCAAGTATCAATAGTACATTAAAGAGGAATTCCAACTTCAAAACCAAGTGCGCGAAAAAGTCAACCTCAGATATGATGTCAGGGACACAAATGTTGTCAGGGACACAGACAAATGACATACGACCATTCAAGTCAGTAGAAAATGATAACAAGAAAACCGTGTTTCTACTGCGAGAAGGTAGGGCACTCACCAAACGATTGCTACTACGTTCGAACTACAGAAGAGAGATTAAACGTCATGCAAGTACGCGATCTATGTCACAACTGTGGATCAAAGAATCACAAGACATCCACTTGCCAAGGTGGCTCTTGCCAAATTGTCACCGGCATGGACACCCACCTCTATATGCAGAAGGCAGAATATTACAAACATACAACCTGCTTCCACAAAACGAAAGAAAAAGAAAGCATAGTGGCGCATGTAAATGATGTAGGATTGCAGCTGCGGCCAACTCTAGACAGTTTCGTTTTCCTACACAATATTTGTGTACCAACTCACGAAGATCAGGAATTTCAGTGCAAAAGAAAAGAAAATGACGCTCTAATTCAGTGCAGTGATGATAAAGTGCCACTAGAGGACGATGTTCTTGGAATGTAATGAACCATTAATCCGGAGTTTTGCGAAGAAAAGCAGGAAGAAGGAAAAGAAACTCAAGACGGTAGCGAAGAAATTCAGAATGAAAGCAAAATCGAAAGCGCTATTATTGACATAAAAGAGACATACAAGTCGTCAATTATACTGATAATGGAGAATCACTAAAAGGCGATCTTCTAAAATATAATTCGCCGCTATTCCGCTAGTTTTGCTTAAAACAACCGGAAGGAGACGAAAGCACTCAATATAGCTCCGGAGAAGGCCTGGATGAGAAGGAAGTTAAAAGGGACATTACCGACACAGAGGATGAGGACGACGATGACTATGAACTTCCTCTGTGTATATTAAGCGCTAGACCACAGCCCAACAACGATGTCAAATGCATGCACATTGCACAGGCGATGGCGCACACAAGCAATCCTATTGTATATCAAGAACTGTATAATAATCCTGTAGTGAGAAGAAACGAGGGAGTCGCCAACAGATTTGAGCAACCCGACAGTCAACTTAACGTACGCAAGCACCCTTATGATGCACTCCTCACACCACATGTAATCAAGGCAGAACGACAAAGAAACGCGATGCCGTGAAAGAGACGTCGTAAAGCATCCATGCCATTTGAATGAGATAAGGATCGCGTGCACCATTCTTTCAAGGCGCGGGGAGTATAGCAGTTGTTCCGCCAAACAACTGCTATTTCCTTTTGCGTCGTACATATACATACTATAGATAATACAACACTATGTAAAGGATGAAAATGTAAAACTAAATTCATCGAATAAGTAAACATTGTATCCTGTGGACACTGCCTCAATAATCGGAAGGCGACAAATATAATAATCAAGTATTTAGCGTGTTTATTGGCCCGAAATCGCGATGTAGCCGGGATGTTGCCGATGGCGGACACCTGTCGACGACATGGTTGCTCAGCGGTCAAGGAAGATGGCGATGGTGGAGAATCACGCCCGCAATGGCACTTGATTCCTCTTTACGTTCTCATTGCTTGCTCGTTCTCTTTATCTCCTTCTACTCATCTGTCGATAATATTAACTAGGTGTCAAGACATCAGCTATCAATTACCCCTTCCTATCATGTATCTCGAATCAATCACTCATTTTCGACGTCGTCACTCACTTATCCTTGGCATCAACTTTACCGTTCTCTCGTATAATCAAGTTCCCATCGTTAATGCTCATGATGGTTGTTGTACATATGTGTGTATATATTTTGATTTATTTAAGTTGTTCGTTATAAGGATAAATCCTATCCCAAAGTTCCGCGTGGCAGGACAAATCAAGACGAGTCAAAAACAACACTCTATCGCAAAGCACACAAGCAACGACTCAACTATCACTAAAACCAAAATAGACAGCTGAACTTTCTGTTTTGACGAAAGCTTATATATGGACACAGACAAAGAGTTCACCAGATGAAGCGCTACAGAAAGCATATGTTCAAAAAAAAAAACTACGCACACAAAGGGTTAGAATTGAAAACACAAAGTTAACATGCGTACAAAAGAGGATAGGCAAGATGTTGATTTAAAAGAGATTCAACACAAAGAATTTCTTGTTCACACCACATGGGAAAAAAGATCGTAGCATAAAAGGTGACACGTTCATCTCGCGATGGGAGCGTAAACACAAAGGACGTTGGCCAGCTGCACCTTCGTTCGCCGTCACCGACAACTTGCAAGAATTAAACGTATACCAATCCACATAATTCCAAACAGAGGGTACGACGTTTTGCTCATATCTCAGCATCCTTGAGGCTCTATCCAACATTGCATTCTGCCATTAAAAAAAGGATAGACGGAGCGGCGAATATACGTTAAAACAGTATGATCTCAACTGCAGCTTCAGCTCAAGTGGATGCAGCGTCGATTTCTGATTCTCAAATCAGTCCTGTCGACGAGTGATTGCTGATAGCACCTGAAAGCATAAAACATGGCTAGGAGAAGGATCCAAAGGTCCTCAGTTTGTTTGGTGCATAGTACGTGATCCATCGGAAAGGGTAGTCAAGCTTACCTAAGTTTCTCAGTTATGCTTATATCTCGAAATCGTGTTTTACATCGTACTCTGCCATGAAAAAGAACGATTAAACTCGTGGATTTAAAATGTATTAAAGAGTCGTAGTAGCAGAATAAAAAATTCTGGACTTGTTTTGATTCTCAGATATTTATTTTGCTTTTATTATGGAATATAAGTAGCTGAAATATAAGGTCTCCGCCTAAGTTTTTAGCACTACAGCAATGAACCCTAAATTTATCAACCAGAAGTAACTGAAAGTGCTTAGCAACACTCTAAGTATGCGCCAACAGCCTGAACACATTTCTGTCATCTCTCAGGGAACAAATCAGTACCGCGTTAATAGAACTCCTCGCATTTGCACTTAAAGAAAGTTGTCAATCCTCGACGCAAATGGTTGATCACAGAACTTATTCTTTCTCAGGAGACGCTCCAGCGACCGGTAGAGATGACAGTCAGAAGACGAGAAGTTAGGACTGTGCGGCTGATGATCCAGGAACTCCCAGCCCAGTTCGATCAATCACCTCTTTGTCAATTTGGCGACATGCAGCCTTGCGTTGTCTTGATGCAGGATGAGCCTACGGCGACGTGGACGTGACAGGGCTTGGTTGCAGCGGTAGTTGCGCTTGG
Source organism: Parelaphostrongylus tenuis (assembly GCA_019055375.1). Lineage (NCBI taxonomy): Eukaryota > Metazoa > Nematoda > Chromadorea > Rhabditida > Metastrongylidae > Parelaphostrongylus > Parelaphostrongylus tenuis. The sequence continues at coordinate 62,144 of JAHQIW010003252.1, forward strand.
CGTTGATCGTCTCTTAGGGTAGCAGCAAATCCCACCGAATCGCCTCGGTCCGGTCTCAAGGATAATGAGCATGGCCTCTGGCGCAAATCGGTTTGGACATGGAGTTGGAGTTCTTCATTGGCCTACTGACAACCATAGATTCGGACGACGCTGGCTCTTAAAAAAATTCCTTTTTTGTCGACGGTAATGACGGCACAAATGTGTTCAGGTTGATAGCGCATACTTTGAATAGTGTTGCAATGCAGTTCTAATTACTTCTGGTTAAAAATTGGGTGTTCATCTCTCTAGTACCAAAACTCATGAGAAGACCTGATATTTTGGAAAACTGCAATGAACATGAGAAAAGGAGAAGACTGTTGTTATATTCCCTCGCAATGAGCTTGATAGAAGGAACCACTCTTGAAATTTTTTTTATTGCGCAGCTTTACAGCTAGAACCTTTCGTCATGTTGACATTCCAACTTAGAAATGCAGTGTTGGGGCAGACGCAAAAGCCTCAGAAACTCTTATGGTGGGTATCCGAGTAATACTGCCTGTATGATTATTGTTATTCTCTAAAATAAGTATGATTTTCTATTAACTGCGGAGTAATTCATCAACATAACTCTAGTTACTTGTAACTATACAATATTCTAACCTAGAAAACTTTATTATTTAAAACAAGCACTAAATAATAAAAGGAGTTTCCGAAGACTTATCTTTGTATAACAGCAATAATTTATTCTTCAGTTAATTAAAAATCAAAAAGATAAATAACCAATAACTTTATTCATAATGGAACTCAATAGAAGCATAAATAATTTTGCTATCTCAATGTCCTCACGCTAAGACTGCCGTTTAAATTTTTCACCGGACCGAAGCTACCATCGCGGCTACTAATGCTCACTTATATATAAGTGCTCTGTGGTCACAAATGACATAGCTGTGCGGGATCCCAGAACTTCATGCACTTGACTTGTTTCACAAACTGGTCCTCCACGAAAATTTCCAAACATTTAATAAGTTGCTTCGGGTGCTGCTTGAGGATTTCGTCTTCTTTATAGATGTCGTCGATTGCCGGTCGAGTCGTCTCCTTGCAATCTTCGATGCTATCGAGCTAAGGCGTTCCCATGTGGATTTGCAGTTGGCGAATGAGTCTTGCATCTTAATAAAGTCCCTCACTATGCACCACGTTATCCCATAAATGTACTTAGTAATGTTATATATAACTAATTTTTTATAAAAGTGAGAACTGCGAAAGAAAAGTATGCTTCCGATATTGAAAGTGCTAAGGATAAACGCCTAAAGCAACTGAAAATGTCACTCCTAATCTCACTGAAATCGCTGTCGTGATGAAATGTGATCTAATCAGCCTCAGCAAACATACTCTCACGTGCAGGTGTCGACCTGATGTGCAAGTTCTGATCCAATCACATAACAAAAGCACCAACAGTGATGACACCGTACGATCTCTTCTATTTGATAGCATTTTCAGTGCAACGAAAGTGTTGCCGCAAAAACTGTAAACACTTTGGGTACGATAGACCCACGGTGCCAGCCCTGCCTGGCCGCGAACGGCGAGCAGTCCGTAGTACAGAGTGGTTATGATGTCAGTCAACGGGATGAAGCCTGCTGGTTTGATCTCGTGCCACGACGATTCACAGAACATTTCCTGGTGTCAATTAGTATTGGAGGTTCTTCTTCAATGTAAATATTATAGCGAAAAAATGCTCAGTTGTCTAACATTTCACTACTTTATAACACGAAACCTAGATCAAGGCTGTAACGATACATGAAAGTCGGATTCGAAAACGTCGCTTCTATAGTGTAAGATTTTTAAAGGAACTTTTGTAGAAGTGGATGTAGTCACTTTAGAGCAATCTATGCATTGGTTGTTTTGTAACTAAAGTAGTGATTGTAAGATAACTGAGCTTTTTTTTTTGATGCTACAAAACACGTTTATAGAAGAACCTTCAATATTAATGGAAACCAAAATATCTGCTGTAAATTCCAAAAAAGAATGCTTTAAGCTCAAAAACGAGGTTGTTACGCCAGGGTCATACACCGGTGTTTCGGAGGTTCGTCCTCGTCAGTGACCCCCGCCCCACATTCAGCCCTGCATTGAAGCAAGGAGGGAGGCGTATGTGGTGATGGAACAGTGTACAATGACACTGGTCCATCACCACCCCTCAGTCGATGGATTTTTGCTGTTAGATCAAAACTAAATCGAAAGATCGACTGTTTTTAGAACCCCGAAAAAAAAAACATTCACAATAATTCCAAAAAAGAATGCTTGAATGCTTGAAAGAATGACCTGCTGTAAAGCATCGTGGTAGGAGATCAAACCAGCAACCTTCCTTCCGATGACCGACATCGCTAACCACATAACACTACGGACTGTTCGCCGCGGCACGCGACGTCGATAGCCTGTCGTACTCAAACTGTTAAGACGAAAGGGCGAAGTGAAAGGAATACAGTAACCATCAACTAGGGCTTTCCTCGACAATTACAGGAGAACGCTGCATCTCGTCACTCAGTTATTTTACATGTAGGAGAGACAGTGTAGTTATCACGATCTATTCAAGTAGATATCACTAAATTAGTTATACCAATGCACCAGCCTTAGTGACGGTTCAGTGGCTTTTTTTGTTGAAGCCGTTAAGAATGTTCTGCCACTCGAGCTTCGCAGGTTTACCTCAGGCTGAATTAGCTAATAAAGCTTTATATTCAATAAAATAACACAACTACACTAATCAACGATAAGAGTAAATGTTCCTATAAGTAGGATGAGTAATACACCATGAACACCTCAAGTATTAGAGCTAACATTACACAAGCGCTAAGGAGTGACTATGAAGCATGATGAGGAGTAGCCTTCTGAGATCACATGCGTAAGGCATGATGAGCAAGAACGAGTTTTAAGAGTGACAGCCACTCTGAGTTACTCAAGAGACCACGATACAAACGTGCAGAGTGAGAGGCATTTGAAGGGGTCCAAGTTGGAAACGTTTTAAGTTACGGTCATTCAGATGCATATGTATGAAGGAAGTGGATAACTAGCTGGAGCACAGGAACGCTGGAATTATGTTAACACCTCCGGTGTGTTGTCGGCTCACGCTTCTATATGGAAGGAGGCCCAACGCTCTATCTGATCAGGAGTGGTTCCTCGGAAGAGCTTGCTGTTCAAGTTCACATCAAGCAAATGCTATATGGTCAAAGATCTGTCACCGAAAGCGGCTGCTTGAGTTGATCAATCTCTAAATAGAAATTAAACAATGTTATCCGGTACGATCGGGCATAGAGCGAATCCTGAGGCGTAGTGAATTTCCATTTGAAGATGTTTTTAGTCGACTTTTTGGCACTAAAATCCCTCATCGAACTTTCGTTAGGAGCACGATTTGCTCTACAATTTCGCCAACGTGAAAACGATGAATGGTCCATTTGCAACTGCCCGAACTTTATTGGGTGCCATTGATCCAGTCAAATTTGTAATTGTGGTAAGCACGGAGCACGACTTTGCTGTAGCATTCGTTAAATCGTAGTTGGTGTCCCAGTTGGCAATAGCGAATCTGCTTGATAGCTTGATGGCTAACTGTCCTCCTTTACATCGCATTTAGAACTGAAGCGGCGATAGTCACAATCAGTAAGCCGTCACAGACTTGAGGATTGATGTATACTGTGGAATTTTACTGAATGAACTGTTGCACCACCCCATAGCACAGTGTTTTTTCAGAGAAAAAATATCTATTTCCACTTTTAGGTGCTCAAATAATGTGCTTATAATACTTATGTAAACCTGACAGAATCCTTTTCATCTGACCGCTTCTTAGCGGTGTTGTGATGTTTCAGATTTACCCAATGATGTAGTGTGAAGTACAAAACTTTTGGTGTCAACTGGAACTCGAACTAACATTTCAACTTATCTGAGGGCGAGTGCCCTATCCTGTTGCACTATCCGACGCCTGTTTTGACACCACTCTTCTACGCTAAAAAGTGTGCACATCACTGAACATCACTTGGGTATACATTCAGTGTGATGTATTTATGAAGGCCGTACTTTAGCATGTTACTTGTTATCGTAGAGGAATTGCAGGGCCAATTTTTAAGACATCACTCAGGCGGAAAACTTGAGACTACAGTATACGCTGTGCTGCGCAAGAGCAAGATGTCATCTGACGATGACAAAACCCACTAATTATCCATCCCATCCACTGTCTTTGAAACCTCGCCTTTAAACATTCAATATAGTCTGTGAGAATGTTTGAGAGCCTGTTCGAGGTTGTTAAGTCACAGCCATACGTACGTCTCGGTGGTGTCGCGCGCTTCAGCACTAGCCCCACCCCACATCTCTGGGCTCATACTTCATAGCAGGAATGGGCTCACGCCCCACCCCTCATTCTGGGGCCTTACTTTATAGCACGGATGGGCTCCACGCCCCGCCCTGGGCCATACTTCGTAGCAGGGATGGGCCTACGCCCTACCCTAGGCCCTACTTTGTAGCAGGGTTGGGGCGATGAATTACGGCTGGTAGTGGACTATGTAGAACTCCATCTTATCGACTGTTCAAAACCTCGCCATAGTCCTTCACTGTGATGATACCACTGATGAAGCGGGCGACACTGCTGAAACGTATGAGTAGCCCAGACGTATCAATCTCCGAAAGCCTACAGAAATTCCCGACATCCTCATAACTATTATTTATCAAAATGTCGTTGGTACTTTTAGTAAGCTAGGTCTATCGCCGAATAACGCGCTCCAATCCAAAACATCAGGCCCCAGGTGAACTGTTGAATCTTCTGTGTACTGCAGAAGCTTCAGCCACAAGTATGCTTCCTTTCTGTGTCGTTGTTTCTTATTTCTTTCCGTTAGTACACGGTTTTAATTTCATTTTGATACTATTCTTAGATCTTGATCACGTGTGGCGCATCGGTTAGGTGCACTGTGCGTCGCACACATGGTCGATGGTTCGATCCCGCGCTCAGGCTCACCGAGCCTTTTTTTTTAGTGAGTGTTGTGCTGTCGATGTTAGTCAGTTCGTCGAGAGATCTCGTTTGATTATCCGATTGTAGGTCGATACTCCTCAGAAATCTACCTACACGCCACATCGATAACTGATTTTGAGCGTTCTCTTTTTGTTCTCCGAATTCTGTGTTGTCCCCTCTTCGAGCTGATCATAATCATGAGATTCTTCTGAAAACCCAGCATAATAATTTCATTGAACGAGTCGAAAGCTGTGCGATATTGTCCTGATCCACTCAGTCATTGTTCGTCCACGGTTACCCTCTCTTTTCAGCGATGAAACGAGCCAACGAGAATCCGGACACGGCGGTCGCACCTCGTAAATTTATCAAGCAGAATCGTGAAGAGCTCGAGTCGGCAGACGCTGCGACTTTGGTTGAAAAGTTAGTTAATTGGCAGTATTGTCGACTGGAAATCAGTTGGTTATGCTGGTAATTATTTTTTGAGCCATGCATGTCAGTGGTCTATCAAAGAGAGCTGACTTATAGAGCCCGATACACGTGTTTCGATCTTGCGATCTCGTCAGTCGGGCAGTTACCCTTTCTCGTCCTTTGCTAATCTCTGTGGGTGCTCCAGTCCCCACATAAGAGTTAGCGACGACGAACGTTCGAAGCGAAAGATATGATATATTGAATATACCAGCCAAGAGCAATCGAGTGTACAACACTCTATGTCGGTGAGAATTTCACTGGACATAGAGTGTAAAACGTTCGTCGTCGCTAACTCTTACTGTGGGGACTGGAGCACCCACACAGGATTGCAAAAGACGAGAAAGGGTAACTGCCCGACTGACGAAATCGCAAGATCGAAACACGTGTATCGGGCTCTATAAGTCAGCCCTCTTTGATAGACCACTGACATGCGTGGCTCAAAATGTCTATCAGGCATATTGGAATTTGAGCTGTGGTTTTCAGTAAACACTCGAAACGAAAGTAGTTAGTTAGTTGATAGTGTTAGGTCGTTTTATATGTTTTGATAATAGAGCAAAAACACCAAATTTGTTAATAAGGAGTAACTGGAATTGCATAATTTTGGTGTCGTTCAATTGCGCATTTTCTTACGAACATTTTGGTATACAGTTTGCCTATAGTTGCTCCAGGATGGAGCTGTCTGGGAAACAAATTTACCTCGCTACTCATACACGAATGACGCGTAGGGAAAATGCTAGTGAAGCGGCGCAAGGGATTAGTGAAGCTTGGGACGATGATAATACGGCTGCAGAATGAACGGCGATTAAGTGGTCCTTGAAGTTCAAGCTGAAGAGAACACACTGGAGGACAGGAGTCACGCTCGAACCGTTCACAGGAAGCTCCGCCAATCTTGCGCGCCGCTTCGCTGGCATTTTCCCCTACATGCCATTCGTGCATGAGTAGGAGGCGAATCTGTTCCCTCAATGGCTACATCTTAGAGCAAGTATAGGCAAGTTGTATACCAAAATGTTCGCAAGAAAATGCGCAATTGAACGATACCAAAACCATCCAGTATCGACTGCTTCTCGTTAATAAATTTAGTGCTTATTGGTGTAGTGCCAAATGGAACGACCTAATATTATAGATTGAAATCCCTACTGCGCGGGGTTATTGATTGGAAAGTTGATGGTATCGTTTTATGTGTGATCTGCTTATCATGCGCTTTTTATATCGTTCAGGCTTGTCTCGCTCACTGATCAACTGAACGAAGCCAACGAAATGGTGAGAACGTGGAAAGATCGTCTCGTCCTTGCTCGTCTACAAGTCTTGCAGAAAGATAAAGAGCTTAAAGATATCCTCGTAAGTTCATCTAAACCGTCATAGTTCACCGCGATTTATGATTATTTAAAATGCACTCATTCATGGGTACTTCAGTCGTAACAATGGAAATGCGTTCGAGTCAATTACTGCTCTTCTCTCTAATGGGAAAAGGAGGAAATTTCGCTAACGATTCATTTTACTAAGTTTTGTACAGACGCAAAAAAAAATAGAGGCGAAAGGCGTACTTGGTGAAGCCTTACTGTTTAGCGATAGTATGAATATATTATACTCCTACAGTGAACTATGAGAGGAGAGTTGATGCAGAGGTGGTTTTCTTCCCCCAAACTATCCAGCAGTCATTGAACGCCTTATGGATCGCGCTAGCCTGGCTATCCTTAAAAGCAGGGATGTGTACTTGACGAGTATCTTACGACGTTCGTGAAGAAGATGAAATCCTCAAACAAGAAGAGATACAGATTGGATGTTAGAAGTATTGTGACCCGCACAGCAAAAAAAAAGTTGTGATACGGTTTAAATCAAGTAATGATATGAAGTAGGGTTTAGTATTCAACCATATTGAGTGATATGAAAGATCTAGAATTCCAGGGGGTGTTCAACCCCGGTCTCACCCTTTCGGGGGCGCGCGGTAACCACAGCACGATCGAGGCCTCTACATGAATATTGTTCAGAATCTCCGAACATCATTTGGAGTCTCCCAGTCTAAAAACAGCATTTAAATTGAATTGCTTAGGTTTTATCCAATGTTTTACGATGGACCATATTATTGTTCAGAATTTCCGAAAATCATTTGGAATTCCAGTCCAAAAGCGGCATTTATATTGAATTACTCAGGTTTTATCCAATGTATTACGATGGACCGTATTTCTGCTTCCTTCGTCAAGTTCACCTTACTGTCTAAGAATCAAAAGAAAAACGATTCAAGGCACAACCGCGTCCACGTGGGATCTTGGACTTCGACACCCCGTAACTAGGGAATTATTACTCAACAGAAATCTATCAATTACGCGCAATGGTTCCTGTGTTTTCAGAAAAACTCTTAAATTAATCGTATATCTGAACTCACGAGTTTCATGTAGACACTTCCAATCAGTTCTCAGCGAGAGATCCTCCCAGGATAGCTCTCACTATTGACATTTAGGATTTCTTATGGAAACTTTTTGATCGTTTTTTAATAGCAACATTTTTCAGAAAGAACGCAGTGACGCTTACTACAGTAGGGGAGGAACGAATCCAGCGGAGAGAGATCAGCTTTTGGACCCATTATACTACGAGATATACACAGCGATGAAAGAGAAGATTGGCAGGAGAGAAAAGGAAATTACTGAATTAAAAGAAGCAGTGAAAGCACTCGAGGCTGGCAAAGATTGGTTCGTAATTCTGGTTTTTTTTTCTTCATTGTACGAACTTCAATTTGTTATTTCAGCGAGTCCCCTTGTACTTTTGAATCTCCATGCTATTCCAAGTTGGAGATCAAGAATTCGAAACCCATTTGTTTCTATTCACCGAAATACGTAGAAAGTTCAAACTCTGAGAGGTGGTTCTATACTCTGCGCAGTCTGACTTATATTGACTTTATGTTTCAGTTTTACAGTCGTGAGTAAATCACTAGAATATCTGCTATCCCGGAATATATAGCTATTGAAAGGAAGTGTTGTACTTTCGATTTTTCAATTTGGCAAGTTCATAAATAGCATTCGTGCAATAGGAGAAGATCCTTTGTTTTGTTGTACAACTTCAAAATTATCTTCGAAATGATCATATGTCTTGCATTCTCATTCCTATTTTTTGAAAATTTTTCTTGACTTTTTTCTCAAGAAGCGCATCGTTTTACCGTTTGGGTACGTTTTACCATTTACCAACTTTGAGGGTTGTACCCATAGATATAGACCGATGTGCAAAACTTTCGCGTCAGGCGGGACTAGAATAGGTTGTGTAGGATGGGCGGCAGTAGTGTCAACGGATAGAGCACGCATTCCCGGAAAGAGTGAGGTGCGGGTTTTAGTCGCGCCTGACGCGAAAGTTTTTCCATACCACCTCTATAAGCGGTTAAATAAAAAAATATCATTTAAGGGTTGTACTTGGTAAAATGCCTGGATTACTCTGACATGTGAACCACCTTTGAGAAAATTGACTTGCATCAGCCTAGTATCGTGGTATGAACACATGCTAATTCATGTTTCAGTGACGGGCTTCTACCATTTTGGCATTCTATGGTTATTCGACAGCTTACTATCATAAGAGAGTATAAAGATCATTTGGACAAAGTTTCATCACTTCATTGTTTTGCATTCTTCACAGACTTCAGAGCTTAGAAGTTTAATCACTGCTTACTGAAGCAAACGATATTTCTTGATTAAGATCTACATCGTTTTTGCAATGCTATGTTTCTTCTCCGTCGACGATTTTGAATTTAGCATTAATGGCTATCTTGAAAGTGACGAAATCACGGATCTTTTCGCAATAATTTCCTCGTCTTCCTGTAGCCAAGCCGTATGAACAGCGTTTACATCTCATATAGCATGTCAGTCATGGTCAGCGATATCACGTTTTCGTTTTTGTTCGGTTTTATGTCCCAACCTCAAAGGAGTATGTGGCACAGTGGTTAGAAGTGCTCTGAGTCGTACGCACAGTCAGTAGCTTGATGTCGCGCTCGTGGCTTATCAAGCCTTCCATCCTTCGAGTCGGTTAGGTGGTATCAGTCCTATCTGAGAGGATAAGCAGCACTGACTTGGTACATCGCTAGGCTACGTGCGTATCATTGTAGAAGCCATTTATGCATTCGTTCACTTTAAGTGAAGCTAAAATTAAGGACGATGCATGGCGCATTCCTTCACGGATTGAGCAAACGTCGAGAGCTTTATCCGTCGTATCCTTTATGTCCTAACCCTCACAGATTAATCCTGAGCACTTCCCTCATACACTGTTGTCTTGCGTCCGTCGTAAATGGAAGTCTTTATTTAATGCGTGTGATAAGCAGCTCTTTACGACCGTGTCTTCTCTAGTGGACATCGCTGAGTGCTGTTCAGCTTGATTCTTCTTGGCATTTCGGAACAGCTTGCTAGATCGTCCTCAGGTATTCACCATAGGTGCAATTGTCCGGCCTTCATTAATCAGGGAGAGTTTCTCGTAAACGTCTAGCACCAGTTTGCTAATGGTAGAAGTACGGGGAGCGTGTTTATCTCGCGGCCAAGTTGAACCTGAGAGCAAAAGCCCCAAATGTGTCATTACTATAGTAATAATATTATCGAATGGCATCTGCCCTCATTGTGCTTTGGTGTCTGGAGATATACGTCTAACTATAATGATTCTCGTTAGGGCACACCGATGTAGTGGTTAGTGGTGCGGTCTATGAAGAAACAAGTGTTGGTTCTGTCCCTTCCCCAGAACCCTCTTGATCTTCGTCGAAAACGCCTTAGCTCGCCTATTTTCAAGTTGCAAAGATTTTCGACTCGATTAGCATTCACGACCAAGGCGAATCTTCGAACAACAACTCGAAACATTTCGCGAAATGTTCATGGACTTTTGGAGAGAACGAATGCGAGGAGATTAATTGAGTAATAGAGATTCACAGAGTAAATCTTGGCATCAGTGGCCTTTTGTTGGTGGCTGTTAGTTTTGTTTGCTTGTTTTCTGAAGCTGTTTATAATTTCATATTCCTTTCTTTGTCGTGTCATTAGTGTCTTCTTGGGGCAGAGTTCTATGAGGTAAAGGATTTGATTGGTAATTGCTAACGATTAGAGTCAATTGAAAGCTGTTGAACATTAAGTCACCAAATGTTTTTCTTCCACGACTTTCCAGAGATGTTTGTTTACTTTGTATTAACTCGACCGCTATATGATCGGATAGTTAGTAGTTTTTATACAGAGGACTTCTCTTTGACCTTCATTTACGTGGAAGTCTCAAGATATCGTGTTCGAATTGGAATACTTAGTAAGGCTGGACAAGTTTGTTGATGATACAAGGTCGTTCCATAAGTTTTAGCCTAGAGCAATAAGCATCAAATTTGTTAGCGAGGGTGATCAAAATTCCATGATTTTGGTATCGTTCAATTACGCTTTTCCTTGCAAACATTTTGCTAGATCAATTTGCCTATAGCTGCTGAAAATGGAGTTGTTGTGTGGAAACAATTTGCTGCACTCAGCACGAATGGCGTGTAGAGGAAATGTAGTGAAATGGCGCGCAAGATTAATGGAAGCTTCCTGTGGACGGTCCGAGGGCGACCTGATCCTGCAAACTTCTCTCAGCTTTGAACGTCGCGAACCACTTCCTAGCCGTCCTTTCTACAACTGTATCATAGCCCTAAGCACCATCAACCCTTTGGGGACCGTGGACTCTCGGCCTCTGTATCTCTAACTGGCAACGCGCGACGGTCCGCTCCACTCTCCCATGCATCTCTGAATCATTGGCATAGGAATAACTGTCTATTTACTCTTTCTGCCACTTGGCACCCCGTCCACCAGAAAGAAGGTTACTGATTCGATCCCCTTCAACGACGCTTCACTGTAGTTTTTTTTGGTATTGTCTTTTTGTTTTCACTGCAATATGCTCGAATCACTGACACATCATATCTCATATAGTAACGCTGTAACACAAGCGATCACGTGGGATGTGGAATGAAACTGCCGGAAGCAGATGGTGTATCAGGTCTCTCTCACTTAGTGATGTGCAGCCTCAACCCTTGTAAGTGGTTTCCTTGAAGTTATTTGGAGAGGTTATCTATAGACGTCGTAGCAAGGAACTGTCCTGGGGATATTGAACTGAAAACAAGTCAGTAGGTCACATAGATTAAAATTCTCATTCCAGACTAAATTTTTATTAGAAACCACATTTTCATTCAGAGCGAAAAAAGTTGGATATGCGTTGTAATACAATGAGAATATGTTTTGTGTCAAAAAGTAGTGAAATTCTAGACAACTGAGCGTTTTTGCTATAAAATTACATTACAGAAGAACTTTCTCATTACTTATCGACTGAAGTGTTGACTTAATTATTGACACCAAGAAGATAACACAAAAAAACACTACTCTGAAGCGTCCTGGAAGCGGATCGAATCGACAACCTTCTCTCCGGTGGACGGGGTGCCAAGTGGCAGAGAGAGTAAGATAGACAGTGATCCCCACGCAGAGGGTTAGAGGTGCGGAGGAGGTGGAACATACCGCCTCGCGTTGCCAGTTCGAGATGAAGAGGCCGTGGGCCCATGGTTCCGAGAGGGTTAATTTTGCGCGCCTTCTCACTAGTATGTTCTCCTGAGCACCATTCGTGCATGGTTAGCAGGCGAATTATTAAGAAAGCTCCATCTTGGAGCAATTGAAGGGGAGTTGTATAGTAAAATGTCGCTAGAAAATGCGCAGTTGAAGTGATACCTAGAATCATGACAAGGTTGATTATTTCTCGTTAGTAAATCCAGTGTTTTTTGCTTTTATTCCAAAACATATGAAGCGACCTAATATATTGATAGGTTTGGAGGTATGAATAAACCCTCAGAAGGTGTGGAATGCTGTCGTTTCGTCATTTCCTTATCGCAAGGCGCATTATACTTTACTGCTTTCTTGAATTACAATGTGGTTTTCCGGATGGAAATATGTTTACTGAGTAGTCACTTCATATAGATTGAAGATGTCTTAGGAGCGTCTTCGACCACATGTATCTCACTTTCGCTTCTATATAGTTTATAGTAAATGCTAATCTCCGATCACCAGTCCTAGTTTGAAGTTCTACGTTATTATTTCATCTTGATTTCAGTAAGATCCTGTATCAGTTTCTCGAATCGAAGAATAACCTTGTGAAGAAGCTTCCTGAATATGAGAAGAACATCCGTAAAATTTCTTACTTAGAAAACAGAATTTCTATTGGGCACAATGCTATTTGTGCGATTAAGAAGGAAAAGAAGGGTAAGCGCTCTTTTTTATCTGCGTTTAATAGAAAGTACAACATATACGCCGAAGTGATTATACCGTTTCAATTTAAACTGCATTTTATAGACTACGCTCATGAGATTTCCGAGCGTGACTCAAAAATCGCCGAACTAGAAAAGGAGCTTTATCATTATCGTCACTCTGTGTTTGAGGAAGTTGCTTCTGAACATACTGAATTGGACCAGGAAGAAGACCCGAAATCTGATGTCACTACTGAGAAGCAGGAGTTGAAGTTGGAAGAGAAGAAACAGTTGGTAGCTGATACAGTAGAAGAAGGCGGCAATGTGGTCGCTTTGGACAACGTAAGTTCTTGAAGAATTAGTTTTTGTCATTATAAACCAGCACTTCTTCTGATCAATATGTAATGAGCTAGTGTATTCGACTTTTGACTTTTCTATTTCCTTAGGAGAAAGTGTGAGGTAGAAAAAAGAAAATAGACACCTCAACGCTGTTGTCGACATTTGTCTTTTCTGTCATTCTACTGTTCAATCAGTACACTTACTACGGAGGATCTAAAGTCAAATATGTACGCTCTTTTCTACTTAAAGCGTAGATATTACTGTGGACCGACTAGTATTCTACAACAAGTCAGACTAAAACAGTCTGGGGTTAATTCACCATCTTTTCGTTTTATTTTTGCATTTGCTGATCTTCTTTTCTGTAATGATGTTCTACTCCTTATAAGGAACTTATGTATTTACTCATATCGCAGGTGTGTTGTGTACCACGTTTGCATAAGCCTTCAGGATAGGCAGAGATTTCCATGCTTGTGAAAACAGGAGAGTTCACTCTCTTACCTTCCTCCGAATATATCAATACTTCCTTTGTTTTAGCCATTCCGTTTCGCAATGTATTTGCCCATAATTTAATAAGAAAACCAGTTACGGTCTTGTTTTGTTGAGCTTTTTGTTCTTTTTGGAACTGATTTTAGCACGTACTTTTGAAAATGATATGTATGGCTATGAGCTCATTTATTGTAATTACATTTTGATAAACGAGCGTATTTGCTTCAGTATGCGCTGGTAATGTGTTAGAAGTTACTTCTTAGGAGTGATTTCAACGAAACCTTTTGAAGTGTTCATCAATTTTTGATTTTCAGAGCCTTTGTCATGATCCTGGACATCGTCCTTGTAATTGGACTTCAGAGATTGAAAAAGCGATCTCGTGCTCGACCTGCCGTTTTCCATAATATAAAATAATAATTTCGAGCAACAGTTTAAGAAGACAGTGGAGAGAGAGGTGTAGAATCTATCTCGAAAATTGGACTTCAAAATTGTTTCCCAACGCTGCAGGCAATTTTAGAAGTTAGGAATGTTGACAAAGAGTCCAACATATCTTAGGAATTCATTCAGTGTGAAACAGTTGGAGACTTAACTTTTGCTCTTTATCAGAGAGGAAGGTCTACTCGATGAAGAAATGGAGTGACGACAGTTGGATTCTTACCGGGAACTTGTTTATTCTGCAGTCCTCGTCAAAGTTTTTTTCTGACTCGTAGTTGTAGAGCATATATAACAAATTGCTGTACAATTTGGTTAATAATCCGATGTTGGGATAGTTTGCTATAGAAGGAATTGAGGTAAACCTGGTCACGTTTTCCAAAGCTCGCATCTAATAAGTATACGGGTAACATACTTCGAGACTCGATACACAAAATCTTAAATGGGTTTGAAAACAAAATTCAAGCCCATCCACCAGGCCGTATTAGGAGAAATCACCATGCTATCATGCATAGAAATAGCTTGAACAGAAGACCACGTAAAATGTGAAAAAAATGTCACGGCTTTTGGTGACATGATTTCTTCTGAAATCTGCCATTACTATTGGGTATGTGAAGATGTTGAGATAAATGTAAATGTTGATTTCCGGCTAATTAGTGAAAGTAAAACGATCGATTGTGAAGTTTTCTAATGCTCTTTCAAGTGGTTAAAAGTAGTTTCTTCACTGATTTGTTAATTCACATTAGCGAGTGCTTCAAAGAACCGTAGAGAGAAACTTCTGTCAATTTTAATTTTTCTGTTGTTAGATCATTGTTTCAAAAATGTGAACATTATACATAAAGAGCTTCTTGACTTATTATTAGTAATGGAATTTCCTGAGCAAAAGCGTTTTACTGCTTAGGTTCTGTGATTTGACAGGTTTGAATAGTTCTTTTTATTTGAATTTTTGTATGGCCAAACGGATCTGTTTGATTTGCTGTGATGATTCTTGGTTGAACGATTTCATCTAAGTAAAAATGTATTAGCAGCATTCACTTGTTTTGTGTTGCCGTCTGGTTTTCTGTGCTTCAGTGTAGATGGGAACACGAAGTTTGAGTTTTTTTCTTGACGCGAAGAAAAATTTATTGTAGAAGAACATTGGAGTCGATGTGGATACGTCTGTGCTGCATCAGTGCTGCGGTGACAGAAAAGTTGTGGATTTTTCAGTTGTCTATTCCGATGAAAATCGTAAGGTGTCAGTCGACGAGAATGGCGACATAAGGATCACCGTTCAGATTAACAGAAGTGTTTTTTTTGCGAGGCCGAAAGTGTTTGAAACAGTGTCACAATCTGTGTGCTTGATTATTTTTCCAAGAATATTCGAAGGGGTAATGGAATGGAAATTGCAAGATTGTTGACCTGAAGGCCGCTAACAGCAGGAACTTAAATTTGTATCTGTAAAGTGAAGGTTCACAGAAGGCCGTGAATCCCCGTTGGCAAATAAAACATTATAAATCATATTCCACTGTTTTTTATAGGTCACTTTGAGTTTGACGTGGCTTCAACTTTTGGCCATGAACAGTCTGTGAAGATGGCTTTTTTGCTTTTGCCGAGTGGTTGTGATATTCAAAGGGATGCATTTGTTTTGTTATTTTCTAAGGTTAAAGTCGCATTTTACTCAGAATAAGAAAATTTATCTGTAATGAAGTGGCCGCCAGCAGACGTCGTGGGAATATGATCAGCTTAGGTTACCTTATAGCGAGCGCTTCACCAACTGGTGATATCGGTAATGGAAATTGTTCATGTTACGCTGTTTAGTACATGTACATATTTCGGCCTCGCATCGCCTAGCGTGTTAATGTTGTGATACACTACCAATAATATCATTCTATTTTTTGTGTTCATGGTCCTATTCGTTCATTTCATCTCTACGCATGTTTTCTGAAGTATACCTCTTGTGTTCTACGAGTAAAGTTATCTGCTATCTAGGTCACCTTATAGCGAGCGCTTCACTAACTGGTGACATCGGTAATGGATAATTATTATTGTAACGCTGTATAGTACATGTACATATTTCGGCCTCGCATCGCCTGGAGTGTTAATGTGTGTGTTACACTGTTATCAATGTCATTCTATCTTCTGTGTTCACTATTCGTCCAGTTCATCTCTACACATGTTCTCTGAAGTATAACTGTTGTATTTTACGAGTAAAGTTATCTCAATTGTTACGCATGGTTTTGTTCTAAATGGCAAGCTTCTTTAATATCTAATATTCTGTATTGTTTCAGTTTACACCTTCGTTAAACACTGAATCCTAACTTTACGGAGAAAAACGATCATTTCAGTACTACGTTGAATTATACTGTTATGGGTATAGAAGTAGAAACACGCAGATAAAATCCATGAAATCTTTTGAACAGTTTGTTTTCCGAGTAAGGTGTAAGAAAAGGAAATGACGTTGTGTTTGTCTGTAGTTTTACACCACGTTATTATGAGGTTATTTAGACATCCGTACGAAAGAACTAGCCGTTATGTATTCCCTATAATTGTAATGCCTGCCTTGTTCGATATTCAACCCTTTTTGAATTCTGTGGATATTGCTTCTTGCGAAAGTTCCTATCTGTCCATAAGAAAAATTTTTATATTTGATGACACTGATATATTAGTTGTACAGTTTTTTTTCTTTGTTAGTACTATTTACATTGGTGTACTAGTTGTCCTTACAAGGTAATCCTGTCGTGAGTTCTATTGTGAGTTTCATAACAACATTACAAGTAATGCTCCTAGTTCGAGGATCACCTCTGATAGCAATAAGATACATTCTGTCTGGCCTTTTACAGCGAATTTTTATCAGATTGATGTCGTGCTTATATGATCGCAGAGTGGATAAGGATGATTAATAACTGAATGCTTTCCATAATCATCAATAATTTCTCCAACATAGTACATCTCACAACCCTGATTGGTCACCTCAGAAACCACCCTTTCCACGTTGAGGCAGTAAATCACTGAGGAATCGTCAGGACTTATTCGTCGTTATAGAAGGCCACAGTGAGTGGTAGCAAAGCAGGAGCCCCTGTAGTGCAATGATTAGCACGAGGCTCAGATAAGGGTGAGACGCGGGTTCAACTATCACCCGAGGTCCAAAGTTTTTCATATCACTCAGCATTCTTTGATCACAGAGAGTGGATTGATGCAGTATATTTCGGAACCTTTAGCAGCGCTGTTGTTTGAGCGCAATCTGTCGTTTAAGCATGACTCTCCTTCATTAAATGTCATTCAGTCCTTGGTGCTGTATGATTTTTTCCACTTTGATATTTTTCGCAACAAAAAGCAAAAAGGAGGCATGAAGACGACGTGAAGAACAACAATCTTCTATATGTTCTAAAATATCCTCTAGCATATTCGCTACAGCATGTGCCCTTAGAGATATTTTCACCCCGGTTGTTTATTGCGGAACATAGAAATCTCTCTTACAAGTTTTGTAGTCATGTGATAGCTTAGAATCGTAAGTAAGCGTCTTTCAAATAATTTCTCATTTTTCGGTGCGACCACTGCTCTTAATGAGAATATACAACTGGGAGAGTGTGATCAGTGGAAAAATGCTGGAATACCTTTACTTCCATAACCTCGTATCGCGCGTAGTGTTCAGTACAATTTTTTGTAAATGGCCCGACACTTTGGCTCGTGTGACCTCTGTAAGCTCATAGCAACTCGTGCAAAAAAATTAGGCATCGTCCCATAGTACACCACGGAAAATTAGGGTTGTGACGAATGTCCTAGAACATGAACATTGGTTACTAATTCGGCACATTTTCATTTTTTTTTTCTTATCAGCGTCTAGTAACGAAATCTCGTCTCTAAAGTTGGATAGCTGAGTGATCAAGACTATTCGAAAGAAACTTTAGTCATTTTTCAACCAGATCAAGCCTCTATTCCTTCAGATCGAGCAGCTGATATTTTGCACTATATTTGCGTGGATTAAGCTCCTACTGATCCCACAAAAGAGTGTGTAGAGGTGACCTGGGAATTTTTTAGCAGTGCTATCTTAGCTCCGAAAAGAATTTACTCGAGCACGATTTGAGGGTATTCATAAAAGAATTCAAATCTTGACAGTATCAGGCCTACTTGAGATGAGCGACCTCCGTTTAACAGGCTAAGAACTACATGTGGAGGATTTGGGAACGGTCTCATGTGAATATCTTAAGATTTCATGGAGAATCGTCTCGGCGAGCACCGATCTGCTTTTCTTAGGAAGACCAAAAGTTTTCCAGTAATAGTCAGATCCACATGCAGAACACGAAGACTGATGGAGGATGCGAAAAAGTGAATCGAGTAAAGGAACTGCTGAAATCCGCAATATCAATGTCGGGTCATGTTGGAAGTATTCGAGTTCTGCTTCGAAATTATTGAAACTGCTTCACCTATAGTTAACTATCTTTTTTTTCTTTGATTCAATACCATTGCTTTCAATACACTTCAAAGTTTTCGACTGTTCTGCTGCTTTTGTAGCTGCATTTTTTTCTAACTGAAGCCGTCATTGCTTGAGGCTCCTGAGTTGTTGCGATTGAACATATCAAATTTACCTCTCTATTCCGTCTTTTAAGAGTGCATGTGGCGCAGTGGTTAAAGGTGCTCTGCAACGAACATGAGGTCAATGGTCCGATCAGGCGCCCATGGCTCATCAAGTCATTAAGCCCTATAAGATCGGTAAAATGATACGAGACTGGTCTCAGACTTGTCTGGGAGGATAAACGGCACTGACTCGATTCAGCGAGAGACCACCGTGCTCCATTGTAAAGGCCAGATATGCATTCAATCACCTCAAACGAAGGTAGAAATTGAAGACGAATGCATGGAGCATCTCTCAGCGACTGATCAACGCCGAGAGCTTTATCCTTCTATTCTGTCTTTTTCCGGTTTTCCATGCAAAACAGCTTATATTTACTGCGTAACAAAGTTGCCGAGATGGAACCTGGTGCCTGAGAAACTATAAAGATTATGATGCTTTTCTTGCAAGGTCGCCCTGAGAAACGCAATTTCGGTGACCCTGTTATCTTACGCATGACAGTGCTTGAAAGTCAGTAGTTAACTGTTCTAATATGTGTATCATCGATAAGAGACAAGGTGTTCATCACATTGTGGAGATTTTGAGCTGTGTGACAGCATCGGTGATCGCTAGTTATCGAAGGAAGGTAGCATTCTGGATTCTCTGCCTCACTCGCAGGGTACTGGGATGTCCTATTAATAGTGCCTTCAATAAGGCATTCAACCTGTTTACATAGCGTCCAAATTGTCAACGCATATTTCAAGGCGAAAAAATTTCCCTAATCGAAAAGTAAAACTAGAGTTTCCCCGTTCATTGTCCTCTTCAACTATCCCATACGTCAGGCAGAACTCGTCGTCTTCCGATATTTTCATAGTCAGTTCTCTCGGGAGCTCTATTTCCTTATAGAAAGTCGTCGAAGACGAACTTTTTACACTCTATGTCGTGTGAAATTTTCACTTAACATAGAGTGTTTGCGCACTCGATTGCTCGCTGGCTGGTATTTTTATCATATTATACCTTTATTACGAGTGCTTTATCAAGACCACGTTCGAATTTCAATAGATCCTTTCATTATTATTTGAGCCATGTGGTCTGGTAAGGGCTCTTCTACAGCCCGATACACGTGTTTCGTCTTTACAGACTCGTCAGTCGGGCATATGATGAAAATACCAGCCAGCGAGCAATCGAGTGCGCAAACACATAGAGTGTTAAGTGAGTTATGTTAAGTGAAAATAAGGAAATAAGTGTTATGTTAAGTGAAAATTTCACATGACATAGAGTGTAAAAGTTCGTCTTCGATGACTCTCTATAAGGGAGTACAGCTCCAGAGAGAACTGACTATACAAATATCGCAAGACGACGGGTTTTGCCCGACTGACTAGTCTGTAAGGACGAAACACGTGTATCGGACTGTAGAAGAGCTCTTACCAGACCACATGACAAGTTGGCTCAAATAATAATGAAAGGATCTATTGAAATTTGAGCGTGGTCTCAATAAAGCACTCGAAATAAAGGTATAATATCCCATATGTGCTTTGAACCTAAAGTCTCCTGTTTTCCTGGTGGTGAGCTCTGAAACAGGAAGCTGTTCATGATGTTAACTTCCCAATACAAATGCATTTATCTTCACTCCCTCTAATGCTGCAGCGATGTTCACTGGTGCACAGCAAGCGTTTCATGTCAGAATTCACCGTTGTTGTGGTAGCAACTAGTCCCATAAAGCAGGTCTGCGATCCGCCAGGGTCTGTAAACGCGTGCAGTGACGACGACTGGAAATACCCATGGCCGATCTGGAAGGAAACAAATAGCTCGACCAGCAACAAACCTGTCTCAGTACCCCGCACATTGAATGCCTGCGTGTACACCGCCCAGTCGGCGAGATAATCAGAAAGAAGTGATCAAATCTCGAAAGCAACGCACGGCGATCCGTATCTGTGCTTTATATAGTCTGACGTGCATGTAGCAAAACCTCGTTCACATTTAGTATATCTCCATAGTTTTCTTATCTCAAACCCGTAAACAAGTGAAGTAAATAATATCGATATTACCGAACTCAAAACGATCCAGACTGGCATGTGAATTATTTACGTTAGTGGGCAGCGATTTCTTAAAGAAACTGTTTTGCTGCCAAAAAAACCGTCCACTAGGCTATTAGTGATTATTCGAAAGCTCAAATTGCAGGGGCTTCTCACAACGTTGTAAATTCAGAGCAAAATTATGTTCCACACGCATCACGCCTATCGCGCATTTATCTCACACGACAGAGATTTTTTTCCTTAGGACATTAGTAACCATTCGATAGCGTAAGTTTCGACAATTTGAATACTGTGCATGTTCTTCTTTAAAAGACCGTTTTTCTTCACTGTAGCAGGGAAATTAAGTCGGCTACGGTTTGTGTGGTGGTTGATGATCAATAGACCGCACAGGCGCGATTCACATGTAGAGTGCGATTTTTGTCACTGAATTTAGAATTTTTCTCTGTACTGACAAAAGCCTTAGATGAGCATATGATTCTGATACTTTGAAGATTCCCTATACACGTTCATGTGCATTGCGTGCTTAGCCCTTAAGCTGTTTAGGCTTAGGCTGTATAGGCTTAGGCTTAGTAGCGAGTGTATCTGGCAATCTATAATAAAACGAAAAGCTTATCACTTGAGCGATAAGGACAATTCTTCCACAATTTTAATACAAAAATCTAGAATCCCTTCACGAAACGGAGGAGAAATTTCTGAAAAAGTACCAAAAATCCTCATAATAACGTACGAGGCGTGTGAAAAAATTTTATCTAGAATGCTACAGCTCTGTAAGGTTTTTTGGAAGAAGAAAGGTATATTTCGAAGTTCTCCGAGATTTAAGTATTTGAATGATTACTGATATTTTGATGGTAGTCTTGGTCCAGAAAAAGAGGCCCCTCCAAAATTCCTGCTCTTGACAATATTTACGCTATGTGAAATATATTGTCAGATCTCAGCATTTTCTGTGTTAAATCCATTTAATCGTACCTATTATACACGAAGGCTTTCGGATATGTGTGGATACGGACTGCATGAGGGCTTAGTCTTCTTTAAGGATGTCGCTAAATAGTGGTAAAATTGAAATCTTCTAGAAAATAAAAGGAGGATAGTCCTGCTGGGGCATTCCCTGATCTTCATCAGATTTTATGGGCTTCAAAGAACTGGCTGTTTTCAACTCTAATTCCATTTTTCCGAGCGAAAAGGGATGAGCAACATAAGAGGACTCGGTGTGGAGTGAACCTGTCGCCTTGTTAATTATGAACGGCATCCTTTGTACTACGAGGCGCCCTACTTTTTCTGTGAACTAGCAGGTGGGAAAGGCTCAGCAATACTTCAACTGGATTCATACAACGCTGTCGTTCAAGTTCTAGATGTGATCATGTCTACTTTGTTTATGTAATGTGCTTATCGGACATCACCGCATTGGAATATCATTGCTCAGCCAAGCATTGCTTAACTTCTTTCTCAGATTTGTGTGTTGAAGATTTTCATTTGTAGTAGTTCTAATAGTGTTTTACTGTCAGTGACTGAAGACCTTCCAGATGTTCAATGATATTAAGTTCCAACTAAGTCTCCGAACTTGACCCAGAAACTATAGATTTTCCCACAGAAACAATTTATTTCACCTATTTTGTGCCGGATTTTCTTGCTCATCGTTTGGTATATATTTTTGCACATACTTGTCCAACAATGGAGCCGTCACGGGAAGTCATTCGCAGCTTACTGCTTTACGAGTTTCAGTTGGAACATAATTTCCAAACTGCATTTGCCAACATCAATCGTGCTAAAGGTCGCCAAGTTGTGGGTAGAACTACGGCGTATGAATGGTTTACAAAGTTTCGTAATGGAGATACTGCTTTGGCCGACCAAGAACGATTCGGAAGATCCGCGTGAGATTGATCGAGAAGCAATCATTGAAGCGATTGAAGAAGATCCGGCTTTGTTAACCGGCGATTTGGCCGATAATTTCCAATGTTCAGACGGGCAGATCCGATTTGGGCTAGGAGTACTTAGATCATTCGCCGTATTAGCCAGATCGGTCTCCGTCCGATTTCCATCTCTACAGATCATTGGAGCACTGGTTGGACAAGAAGAAGTATCGAGACATCAATCATTTGCGTCGAGAATTGACTGGTTGATTTGCATCGAAGAATAATGAGTTTTATGAACGCGTTGATTTGTTGCCGGAGCGTTGGCAAAATTGCATACAGGGAGACGGAGAATACTTCAATTGATGTTATTTGATACTTTCGATTACTTGAAAAAATAAATTTTTGAATTTTTGGATCAAGTTTGAGAACTTAGTTGGAGAACTAATAGTTACTGCAATTGTGCTGATTGCGTGAAACTGACTCTTCTACCCATACTTCAAATGTAATGAAGTTACAAATGATCCAGTAATCATTTGAGAGACACTTAGAAATGTTCTTTGGTGTTTTCAGCTAAGAACTGACTCGCTGGAACGATGCTGATAATGCACT
Organism: Parelaphostrongylus tenuis; assembly: GCA_019055375.1. Lineage (NCBI taxonomy): Eukaryota > Metazoa > Nematoda > Chromadorea > Rhabditida > Metastrongylidae > Parelaphostrongylus > Parelaphostrongylus tenuis. The sequence continues at coordinate 85,047 of JAHQIW010003252.1, forward strand.
ACGAAACTACTTGTTAAGCTCTATAAGGTACTTCTAGCTTCTGATAAAGGTGTGCTTAAGGATTCTAAGTATAATCACGCATATGATAATATTAGCTTTTAGGATCTAAAGGAGATGATATCAATAGGTTATATTTGCTCTCATGTTGAAAGCAAACTAACTATGCACTTTGTAATGATCCAATATGGCTATTTCGGCTGACAACACTAATTAGAACCTAAAAACTAACACCCAGCTGGACAAATAAATCAGTCTGGAAAACATGAAGACAGGTGTGCATTTACTTGATTATTTGTACGACCCGCCTTCATGAGTTGTGCGGGCCCTAGCACATGAAAATGTGCTAATTTTGGTATTTTGTTCCCTGGAATCCTGAAGTAAATCTAGCCGGGGCTTTCTCAGGTCGCCACTACATTAGAGCAGTCGCCGAGCCGTGGATCAGAAGGAGGTTGCCACTTTGTGACTAGTAGCTACCATGATAGTGATCATTTTTCTGGGACTTTATTCCCAGCTAAACTTTCCGAGTGGAGACGTCGGCCTCCTTCTTAGCTTCGGTGGCCATGCTAGGGTGTCAACACTCGCTGTACTTCGCATCCGACATCCACGAACATCTCCCAATCACGATGAGGCAGTAAACCATTTGGGGGCGGGGAGGGGGAATGCACAATAGGAAATAAAAATTCCAAGCTAGCATTGTAGATGGTGTTTGGAGTTGACTATTTCATGAAAATATTCTAGACCAATCCAGCCACTTACCTTCGTGCAGAATCATGGATATAGTTATATAAGTCATATGAAGAAGTTGACCGGTCATATCATATGACTGAACCACAGCTGCCAAAATGCATCAGACTAAGATTTGTTCTGTGAGGTTGAGATATCCAGTGGTCAAAATCTTTTTGAATGTTCTGCTATCAATTACGGTTCCATAGAGATCGTTTACTCGCTTTTTACCAAAAGACAACTTCTTGTGTTTTGTCTTCGTACTTCCAAAATCTAACACTAAATTCCAAAATACTCGTGCTCATTGTTACGAAATTTATGCATTAAATAATGTTTTCCTTTTTTTAAATTTGTGATCGTTCGTTTAAGTCCAGCAAAAAATTTCCATTGAAGCGCAATTCTGCAGAAATTCTTTATTTTGCCGCTTACATAGCAATTTTATGTTGTTATAAATATGATTTCAACAATGTTAAGGGATATGCGTAACCTCAAACCTCAAACGGCTATCGAATCCACGTCTCATCCATGCCTAGGAGGTATGATAATCCTTAAACTACCGAGGCCGTTGAACTCTGTCACTCTTTTTGCGATATAAGATATCGAAGCTGTTAGCAACTAAGCGTCGCCGGTAAAGGTGAAAAACCTCCTGTTTGAGGTTCTACGTTTACTGTATCACTCAGCATTCTTGAACGTATGCAAATATGTGCAATATGTATATATGTACGTATATATGCATATGTACATATATATATACGCATGTATATGTATATGTATATATGTACATCATGTATATGTATACATGAGTGTATATATGTGAACATATGTACACTTATACACATATATGTATATCTTTCGTTTAGAGTGTTTTCTTAAGACCACTGACATGCGTGGCGCAAAAAATGATTACCAGGCATGTATTTGTATATACGTACACATAAATGGATATATGTACACTCATATATATGCATATGTATGTAATATATATGTATATGTATATATATATATATATATATATATATATATATATATGCAGAGCGCATGTGGCGCAGTGTCTGCGTCGCACACGAGGTCAATGGTTCGATCTCGCGCTCATGCTCACCAAGCCATCCATCCCTCCGGGATCGGTAAATTGGTACCAGACAGGTCTCAGACTTGTCTGGGAGGATGAGCAGCACTGACTCGGTTCAGCGGGAGGCTACCACGAGTCATTGTAAAGGCCAGATATGCATTCAATCACCTCAAACGAAGTTAAAAATTGAAGTCGAATGCATGGCGCATCCCTCAGGGATTGATCAACGCCGAGAGCTTTATCCTTTTTTTATCCTTTTATATATATATATATATATATATATATATATGCAACAACTCTGTTTAGTCATGTCATTTACATTTGCTTTGTCATATTCTTTGTGTTCTCCGATGTCATGTGAATAATCTAACAGATTGGCGACGACGCATAATTTTTGGCCACTAAAGAGATAAGGGTCATATGTGGGTCGGGTCAACGAATGTGCTTTATCGTTAATATCCCACTGTTTTCGGTGAACATTTGCTCTCTCTGATTTTATTTTAAACGTCTTTTTTTCAGTAATATCCACCTTTTTTTACCCTAAATACCGTACCATCTATGCTTTCATACATTTCTTTGATTCAGGAACATGTTAAGCTTTTGAGTGCAATAAAAGGGCCGTCCACCATCAACCATCAGGGGTTTTCACCGGCTTATTTACTTAGTTCTAGCAATTTTTTCTCTAAGTCTAGTAGTCAGCTCTGACAGAAATGTCTTAATCGGCGATTCCGGCGGTCTCTTCGAAAAGGCATTTCTATCTGTTCGGAGCGATTACAATGAACGATTACAAAAAGCACACCAAGATGACTCGACGCGGCACGACCGCGAAGAGAACGATTCATACTTGTCACATGCATGTCAAATCCATCATGTCCCGGATCAAGTAAGTCATGTATGTATTACTCTCATCGCTGCTCTCCTCATGTAACTTTCTCTGCCGGTAACCGCGCAGTCGAAATCTTTGATATGTAGTCTCTAGGCTTCCTCTAGGCGGGTAAATCCCATTTCATCAACGTCTTCATTACAAACGACACTTCTGAAGTCGATCAGGAGAAAGCGAGCGGCTTCGGGAGCTTTCAAGAACATCAAAGATGCCGTGAGCAAGAAGAAGACAGCATGATTACGTGCTCAACTTTTCAGCGCAACAATTCTTCTTGCTCTCACTTTTGTAGGGGAGACGTGTTCGCGACGTAAGCAAGATAAATGAGGACTATACGGGGCAAATCCCGTTTCACGCAATTGACAGAGTGAAAGTGAGGAGATTTTCGACCTACTTTAAGCCATCAAAGACCAGGGACATTGTCCTGTCCCTCGACAAAACACGTCGAAGATTGCGGGGGACCGGACCGGACACGTGATGTGTCTGAACGACAAATGGCGACGACCCGATGGACAACAAGAGCCGTGGGCGGCTCGATTTCCCAGGATGTGAAAAGCGAGCGGGAAGAAACCCCCGACCCCGCAGCCTGCTCTTTTTCGAAGCTCTATGAAAGGGTTAAGATGCCCATCGGGTCCCTAGAGCTTGCAGGACTCGTTGAGCACTTGTTGAACGTTGAAGTGCTCAAGTATTTTCCGATCATGGTGGTGCTTCAGTAAGCTTCTTGCCCACTAGATTTTGAATCGATTTGGCCTTCTTCTCTCCTCCGCCGTGCTTTCATGAGGAACTTGGAGTAATCTACAAAAATTCCTTATATCTTATCGCTTTGTTACAGGGTTATGAGTTATAGCTACCTATCCAGTGATATCGACTGATGTGGATAACCTCGGACCTCGGGCGGGAGTTGAACCCGCGTCTCACCCTCTCGGGCGGGGCGTACTAACCGTTGCACCACCGGAATGCTGTGAACTCCTAGAAGTCCCTGGAAACGATGTTTCGAAAAATTTCCCGCCCCGGAAAGTTGCGAATATTCAACGACAACAACGAGGGGGGGGGGGGATAATAGTCCAAGCAAGTTGGCTCGGGGCCAAGCCATTTGGCAGGGACGGATTTTCAAACACCAAAGACCAGCCAGAGAGGTGATGGGCGGGCGCTGTCCTCTGCGTCTCTGCCGTGTGTGACCGACGACGGTCTGCACGCCCCGCGGTGCTCCCAGCCAGTCACCGCCAGACACCTGGGCTTGCTTGTTGCAGCCGGGTTTCGTGACCTACGGGTGCTTCTGCTCGGGGTGGGGTTAGGTGCGCTGCGCAGGACGGCACCCGGGGTACCGCTCGCTGCCCTCCGTTTGTCCGCTCAGCCGTCTGGATTTCGTGGAACCGCGTCTGGTACCCTCAGGGCTTCCTCGGACCCATAGAGAACTCATCGGCACGCTGCCCTCCCACTCCACACCAGATGGGACTTCCCAACTGTAGCAACGCAGCCATCGGGGCACCACTGACTCTCCGCGCGGTCGCAATATCGATTAACGAAGCGGCGCGGTCGCACGTAGCGGCCGTTGACGAAAGCCCGCTCCTCGTGACTACACCCGCCGGCTCAGCTACTCGTCCCTCATCAGTAGCCCCCTGGTCCCTTAGGCGCTTCTTCAGAGGCTCTAGGGCACTATATGTAGGTGATGGTCCTCTGGTTTGTTAACAGAGGGAGCAATATATGTTGTTTAGGGGCGCTCAGGGAGGGCTATCCCCTTGTTAGGCTTGCGTCCTTTTCTAGCGATTTTCCGTGCCACTAATCTCTCCTGGCGTCAAAATTTGGCCCCAGTTATCTGACAGCCGGTTTATTGTGCGGCTGAAGTTGTAATTTAGCTGGTTTTCTGCTTTACAAGACTCGGGTTATCACAGATTTTCTGTGACTCCGAACCCCGGGGTCTGCTGAAATCTTTGAGCATTGTGAGTATTTCTTGCTTGGTTTGAGCCTCTCGTCTTCCTTCATTAATGCCAGAGCGTTTGTTTTGTCCAGCCTTGATTTTTGGGAGATTTTGGCGACAGAGTGGGACTTGAGGCGTCCCCCATGGGGGGATTTGCGGGAAGAGAGCATCAAGGGAGCACCATAATTCCTGACAGCTTGCATCGCTGACCACTCGGCCAAACCCCTTCATCAGTGGATAATCACCGGAAGAGTTCTAGGACCTTCAAATCGCACTGGGGCTGGTTTTTAGGGCGAATGAATTCCTGTGTATCGAGTCGAAGTTGACTCATCCGTCGTCTATCAGTAAGAGCAATAGCCGCTTGTCACCGCTGCTCATTAGTCATTCATTTAGGCCCCTTCAAAGAGCTGATGACGCAGTGTTGTTGTCCTGATTATTGATTGTTTATAGGTCAAAGGCAGTCTCTATCTTGTTTTCAGTCATTACTGAACTCTGAGAACATCATTGATTCTCGTGATTCTGCCTCGGGTATAAATACCGGTGGCTCACGACTCGTTCTCCTCAGTGACGCCACAGTTGAGCCATTTGTTCGCTGACTGGTTTTCTAATGGAGTTGTAGTTCAGAATCTCTTCTACAGATCTCTTCATTCATTGAAATATCAGTTTTAAGTGGTTATTGATTTGGATATTTTTGTAATTCGAGCCGATTGATCGTTTAAAAAAGCCTAGATGATTTTACTATTTATACAGCTGAGAGCATGAAGTCTATATTTGCCGTCAGACAGCAGAGTAAATAGATTATTAATCAGAATTTTTTTTTTTATCTGAATGCCACTTGCGCAGATATGATCTTGTAATATACCCAATAATGTGGAGTACTGTGCAAAAACATTCGCGTCAGCCGGGATTCGAACCCGGATCTCACTCTTTCCGGACTGTGTGCTAACCGTTGAGGAAGAAGTCCGGGACTGTATGCTAACCATTGAGGAAGAAGAGTGAGAAAGAGATTGGAGAAAAGAGTGAGATCTGGGTTCGAATCCCGGCTGACGCAAATGTTATGAAAGAAAGTGTATGATTTTGTCTCTTCATCGACCCTCTTCATCGTCTCTTTAGAAGTTCAACTTTTTATAGACCTCAACATTAAAAATCGATGTATATGTAAATCATAAGGACAAGAGGGTCGATGAGCAGACGATTTCATACCGCTCATTTCATAGATTAACAATATCAATAATTTACCCAATAATGTGGAGTGCCGTGCAAAAGCATTTGCGTCAGCCGGGATTCGAACCCAGATCTCTCTCTTTCCGGGAGTGTATGCAAACCGTTGAGAAAGAATATTGAGAAAGAGATCGGAAATCTGGGAGTGCATGCTAACCGTTGAGAGAGAAGAGTGAGAAAGAGATCGGAAAGAGTGAGATCTGGGTTCGAGTCTCGGCTGACGCAATGTTTTTGCACGGCACTTCACATTATTGGGTGTATTAATCTTGATAATCTATGAAATGAGCTGTATGGTTTCGTCTGTTTATTGACCCATTTGTCCTTATGATATACATATTTATCGATTTTTAATGCTGAGGTCTATAGAAAGTTGAGTTTTTTGAAGTAAATGGATACGTATATTTTTATGCAAATTCTGTTCTGTTGAAATTTGCGTTCATATCTACGTTCTTTTGCGTTGTTGAAATATATATCCTGTTTTTCTCTCACACGCGAAATAGTTGATTTCCTTATTTTTCGATGATTTCATTCTTGTTTTTTTCCCCTTGAAATAGGATAGTTAAATGTCACTTCAGGTCAGCCCTTCCTTTGACAGACCACTGACATGCGTGGCTCAAAAAATGATTGCTAGGCATATTGATAGTTAAATGGTTCAAGCAGAGCTTGATGGAGTCATATGTCTGTATAATGCTCATATCTATGTTTACTGTAGGATTTAAGTGATTTAGATGGAAGTCGATTCCCACATTTACAATCAGCAGATGGCAATGCATGTGCTCGTTTTCACAAAATTCAGTAGAATTCTCAAGAATTTTGACGCCCATGTAGTAGTAGTAAACACCCATATGAAAGTGGATTTTGAAGAGATTCATCACATTTTTGTCTGATGGCCGAATATGATTGAACTTTCCAGTTCTAGACGATGTATTTTTGCTCACAGTTTTCTGGTTACATGATGAAATGGCTAGAATCTCCGTGGGTTTGTTAGTGGTAGAGGACCAAGGCCACTGTATACTATAGAGAGATGTGGTCAGTTCAAATGCATAATACTGAGGAAACAATGCGTAGTTGAAATTTGTTACATGGGTTGCGCTGATTTTTCTTTCCTTGCGAAGCACGAGAAGAAAGCGGTCCTCTTCATGGAAAGATGAAACAACATGAACTACTGTCGGACAGCGATAAAATTGAGCCATGCCACCGTTCGTTAGGGACTTGGATCTGAGGTTACGCTTTCTATGGAGATTTTCGACAGTATTGAAGTTTCCTCGTATAAGGTTGTTGGGAAAGAAATTGATGTAGGATTCCAAACTGCATGTTTTATACGTATCTCATATTGAGATGAGTTCAATTAGTAGAAATGGAAACATTCGGTATTGACTCGTCTTTGTTAAGGAGAATCAAATTGATGCGATCTATTCATTCACATATTGATTGGAACTCTGGGGCGACGAAGTTTTTGAAGCGTCTCAGTCTCGGTTAGGTTCTCGAAGACCTCGTACAGAAGGTTCTAGAGATGCTCGATGAAATAACATTGGATAGGCGGAGGGAACTATCTGCCGAGTAGGATGGGTGAGGCAGGGTTTCGTGACCCAGCTTACGCGACCTATACAGCGTCCGGTCGTGCGACATATGGCAGCGAGTGGAGAAGCATTGTGCAATCCATAGTTTCTCTTCTTATTTGGCCATACACGGGTTGGTAAGTAACGTTTATTCGGCTACTGTTTCAGACGTCTTTGTCTTGACCCAACAACGAGCGAAAGATCGCAAACGGTCGACTCGAATCATCGGCTCTGGAGAAGGCGAAGATGTCGGAACGTTGGCCGACCGAAAAATTCTTATCTGTTGACCTCGTGTATCAACTTCATGAAATTCATGTCTGCAGAAAGTCGGCTTCTTTTGAGATGCCCCGATGAGAGTTGAGATAATCACATCGGGTTGTTTTGTAGATTTTATAACAGAATCGCGTCTGCTGTCTCCCACAACTACTTCAATTCGTTTTCGTCTATCATTGAAATTAGAGGATCTTCGACAGAACTGACCATGGCAAAAGTTTTTGAGGTCGTCCCTCTGTGCATTCGTCCACACTTCCTTGACCCATAATAGGTCAGTGAACCCAGTTAAGATTTCAACAATTCAAAAGTTCGGCTTTCTATAAACCTCGGCATTATTAGTTGATCTATCAAAACTGAGAAAACGTATTTTGATTAGTTGACCAGGGTTGGTAAAGCAGTTATAACTTGAGCCTGGATCTCTGTCTCGATAGACTAACAATACAAACGTCCAGGCGCTGAAGAAGACAGGTCGCCGAAAGGTCAGCCGAATTACTACTATAACTGCTTTACCAACCCTGCGTCAACTAATCAAGATAAGTTTTCTCGGTTTTGATATATCAACTAATAATGCCGAGATTTATATAAAGCCAAACTTTTGAATTGTTGAGATCATATCTGGGTTCACTGACCTAATATGGGTCAAGGAAGTGTGGACGAATGCACAGAGGGACGACTTCAGAAAATTTTGCCATGGTCGATTCTGTCGAAGATCCTCTCATTTCAATAAGAGACGAAAACGAATTGAAGGAGTTGGGTGAGAACAAGTACACGTGATCAAGATAAGTTTCTCAGTTAAGATCTGTTGGGTTTGCAAGAAATTTTTTGGACTTTTTGATGCATGAAAACTAATAAAAACGCAAAAGTGGGGGAAATTTCTTGCCGCTTCAGTATGACGGCTATTGTGTTCATGGCGTTTCTCGCTATCTTCATGGCATTTCTCGTTTGGATCGCATTTTACCCAATACTTGTCAGCTACGTTCATTTCATCGGTTATCTTTACCGCAGTTTGATCGCCTTTTTCTCGTGTTTGCTCATGTGTCTATAAGGTGATTACCACGTGGATATGTCTGTCTGTCAGTCTATTTCAGTACGAATATACACACACGCATACCATCAAGACGTCTTTTGTTGTGCGCCATCTGCGGTATCGAGTTCGATAGTGGAGGTTCCATCTGTGAAGTGTTACGATACGATATAGAGAGGGTTCCAGCTGTGCACAGTGTCATCTACGACGATTTCACGTTCTCCGGCACATCAGGTACGTTCTCGCTTTAGCCCCTAGCTACTTGGAATCAATCAACTAGTCAGTACTTCAAATAAAACCAATGATCTAGAGTGGTGTGCAAAAACGTTTGCGTCAGCCGGGATTTAAACCCAGATTCTACTGTTTCCGCAAAGTGCAAAACGAGCGTCGGTGGTGCAACGGTTTAGCACTTGCTCCCGGAAAGAGTAAGATCTGGGTTCAATCCCGGCTGACGCAAACGTTTTTGCACATCACTCTACATCATTGGGTTTATCTAAACATCATAGCACCGCAATCGGCGGTCTAATAAGATGGTTTCCGATTGATTATTGAAACCCGATATCTGTCAACAAAAGTGGGTTCAGTGTCGATAATGACTACCCCGCCACACCGTAGACGGTTGGCTGTTGATAGATAACGCGTTGCAGCGTAAAAAGAGTGGAGTGCAAAACGAGCGTCGGTGGTGGAACAGTTTTGCACTTGCTCCCGAAAAGAGTAAGATGTGGGTTCGAATCCCGGCTGACGCAAACGTTTTTGCACACCACTTTACATCATTGGGTTCATTTAAACATCATAACACCGCAATCGGCGGTCAAATAAGAATTATTTTTGAGTCAGTACTTTGTTATAGGAGGACTTTTATGACATCAAGGTTCAGTTCAGTATACCGTACCGCCCTCACTGAACGAAGGATACTCATCAGGTAATTCTTGCCATAGGCTTCGGATTTTGATAAGATGGAATAGATAGTGTTACACTGGTTGCCACTATTTAATGAGCGCTCTTGAATTAATGCGAGATGTTGGTCATTCTCCTTGGAGAGTCGGGTTTCTTTGAACCTTGTTTGTTCAACTCGGAATAAGTGAGGATTGTGGTCAGTGTTCGTGCTAAGCTATTGAACATTCCACTATTACAGGAGAGTAATTTTAGCGATGAAGTTGTTATGTATAGCAGACATGCAAGACATTTTCGTCCGAATTCCCAAGAGCAAATCTCTGCAGGCAGTTGCTGCTATTAGCGCGTCTAAATTTATCTTCTATGTCTTTTTGTCCAAAGTTTATTTTCGTCTGCGAGACAAGTGGCGATAGAGATCATCACGTTACGATACACAGCTATTGGGTTAGCAAAAAAATTGGGGAAATTTTTAGTTTTTGTTGATTATTTTTTTTCATGAATTTGAGTTCTCGTTGTTACTGTAGTTTAGAGCGGCTTCTTGCGGTTATTTTGACGTACGACACTTATGTAACAGTTCCAAGATGGAATTGTCCCGAGAGCAAAAAGGATTATTGATGCTATACGAGTATTGCTTGAGGTGAAGTGCTGCTTTGGCACGCAACGATACTCGTGTAGCATCAAGAATCGTTTTTGCTCTCGGGACAATTTCATCTCAAAGCAAATGTAAGTGTTATATATCAAAATAACCGTAAGAAGCTACTCTAGACTACTGTAACAACGAAAACTCAAATCCATGAAAAATAATCAATAAAAACCAAAAAGTTCCCCACTTTTTTGCCAACCTAACAAGTGTGTAACGTAATGTGAAGATCTCTATCGCCGCTTGTCTCGTAGACGAAAATAAAATTTGAACAAAAAAGACATAGAAGGTAATTTTAGACGCACGATAGCAGCAAGTATCTGCAGAGATTGCTGTTGGGAATTCGGATGAAAAAAGAATATTTCCAAACAAATTTATAAGTGTTACTAATCAAAATAACCGCAAGAAGCTGCTCTAAACGATAGTAGAAATGAAAACGTAGATGCTTACAAACTAATCAACAAGGACGAAAACTTCCTTGTCAATCGAATAACATTTGACCGTCGAGTCTGGCGAACAATTTGAACAAAAGGAAGATAGTCAGATAATCTCGGCATAGAATTAGCTTTGAGAGTTCTTTTCGCTCGCGTATTTTCGGCCTAGAATTCCCGTCATGCCACTTAGGTCCTGGTGTCTTCACTTGGCTGCATAGAACAATCAGTCCGTGTGTATCTTGGGGTTATACCTATACATTTCTAGGTAATACCGTCACAAGGACGTCATATTGCCCCATCATCTCAACAATATCCATAATAATCTCGGTCAAATTTCCTACAAATCAACAATGAACATCTCACCTTCAAGTGTGCCTCGATCACATCGACGAAATCAGCAGCAACATGTAAACAGTTTTGGATCGTCAGGTTCTACATCTGCTCCACCAACTCCACGAAGCAGACAAGAGGTACTGTCCAGACTCCTCTAATTGTAACTCTAGTAATAGTAAGTTGAATTATAAAATCATCGCTTACAGGGTTCTCGACGACCCAATCGCCGTCCGATCTCATTCACCTCGAGACTCAGTGGAAGTCCTTGTTATGCTGGTTCGAAGTTCATTGACTCACCGACAGCACGTGCCATTCCATTACCACCTACTGAGTGGTTATGTGAGGTGAGAGGCACTTTATTTCGGTATTCTAAAATTGAGTTGTTGAATAGAAGGGTCTTCTTTGTGAGTCAAACGCTCAGTTGTTGTGATACGATTTACTCGATAAGCTGAGGTTTTGCGGTTTCGCCTTCTTTATAGCATGGAAAGATGAGCTTGCCAAAATCTCAGCCAATTAACCCCTTCATTTTCAAAGAAAAATCACCAGCCTTGGATTCTAATCGCATCAAACGCAAAGCAACCTTTCAACATACTCGGCCTTTCTTACAAGTTTTCCCACCAAACTGTTCAAGTGGAAATCAAGGTGCAGAGACCACATATACTGATGATGCAACTCTCACTTCAAGGGAATAGAATTGAATAATTTGCCATATCACCTGAGATAACGAGACATTCCTTCTTGTGGTTGATCTGTGGATTTATGGCATTTATCTAAAGTGCTACTTAAATCTCATACGCTGATGTTCTGTGTTCCAGTTTCAGGATAGAGACTCCTTCAAAATCTCCTCATTATGTGTTAACGCGGAGGACTAACAAAGAAAACTCTTGCGATGAAAGCATAACTTGGAGGGTTTAGAGTCATCATCCTCAAACAGGAGTGTAAATCTCAGGGAGTAATTCAAGCAGCATTTTAAGTTAACTGCATAAATCCGGACATGAACCACAAGGAGCAATGCCTCATTATCATTGAGTGTGATCTGGCACGATATATTATGATTTCCACTTGAAACCTGGACATCAGTACTGAATGCCACACATTTCATTAGCAACAGGATGCCAAAATCCGAGCAAATAGCTATACAGAGCTGATGTGGGAGCGTGCAAGGCAAGTGTCGCGGTTGCAGCGATATCCACGTGTGTCCTAACCAAAAAGGACGCAGTGTTTTTTTAGGCAGTGATTTTTGCCCTAGAACAACTGCTATTTTGATGAGGGAGATGTATTTGCAGTCTTTGTGGTTGGTCTCCACTGGGGCAACTCAGTGAAAGACTCGTAAAAAGCGTAAGTATATTATAATGAGAAGTTGTTCGGTGCTTGAAGCGTTTGAAGTCTAGATTTGGTGATGTTTCTGCTCAAGTAATGAAGTGTTTGCCTGATTGGATTATGTGCAACCTAATCTTTCTGGCTTCTGGAGAAGACGAAACTGCGGAAACGACAGCTTATCGGGAAAATCGTATCATATAAACCTCGCGTTTGACTTGCAAAAAACTTTTTGATCTACCGAAGGATACTGTGGTTAACAGAGGGTCAGTCTGGGGAAGAATCAATGAAGTCTGCTCTTAGGCCGATAATACGCAGTCTGACAATTCGTCAATGGGTAGTAGCGTTGGAGGTCAGATGGACATGGAAACGAGCTCAACTTGCTCAAGTGCCCCATCGTTGAATGACGTCGGAGAAGTCACAGTTCTTCGTGGAGAATTACGAAAATCAGGTCTTCGTCCACCATCAGGAATGCGTGTACATCCGCTCCATCTCATCGCTGCTGTTTCTGCATCGTGAGGTAAAACTAGAAGATTTGTATTTGCTAGTAATTAATCGATTTTGAGCATATTTGCACTGGAAATTCTTATTCTAAAAAATATCGTCCTTCATTTCTATATTCACTAATCCTAGTAGTAGGCTGCTGAGTGATATACAAAGCTTTTGAAAGTGCCAACAGAACGGTGGCTTTTGTGGTGTAGTGATAGAACACGTCTTTGCTGTGGGTGAAGAACGGGCTCCCTCTTGGGGTTGAAAGTCCTGAATTTCATTCAGCATTTTCGGACATTTAATTAGAACCTATAGCACTGCTATCACACCGATGAACCGATGAATTCTTGTAGACGGCACTCTAACACGGTACACCGATCTACTTCTATTTTCATCACTGTCCTTCTTTCAACATAAAGATATATTCTTGATCTTTCAGTAGTGTAACGGATAGAGGACGCATTCCCCGGAAAGAGTGAGGTGCGGGTTCTAGTCCCGCCTGGCGCTAAAGTTTTACACATCACTCTATAACACAGGGTATTTTTGATTTGTTCATCGGCAAACTGGCACCAATAAAGGCAGTGTGAACTGTCATGGCCTCTATAAAGATGTAGGCAATTGAATATATGGATAATGCATTGATACTTTCAAATGTTATCTTGTACCACCTTATTAGGTGATGCTGTCATTTTCCAGGCATGTGTGGCTTGGCCAAGTTCATTTGTCCTGTGGACGACACGATATTTGTATTCTCATCTTACATTTATCGCTTAGCGGTCCGTATTTACTATTTCATATTATTGTTCCAGATTTCCTAACTAACTCACCACAATCGTAGTCCATTTCTCCATCTACTATTCTCATTTGTCGAAGTTATATCTCCTTCTGCACTGCGTTTTTTTTAAATTGTTCTTTTAATTGGCAGGTTGTTAGAGCAGTTTATTTTTTTTATAATTTTGTATAATTGTTCGTTTCTTTTTTTCTAACCGTTGTTCTTCATGTAACGTTGTATGTGGTCTTGGGCATAACGGAGGTGTTTGTGTATGGCAAGTTTTTTCGCTGTCCCACCTTCGAGTTGCCGTCAAATCGTTCTGCCCCGGCAACACACTGTTGTGATCGCTCTTGGGATCCTTTGTCCCAGTGACAGGGATCGCTTGCATCTGCTGCGTTAATGTTGCGATACGGCACATACGATCCTCTCATACTTCGGGTCAAGTAGCGAATGTCTCGTAGGAACGGTTTTGTCCCGTCTTTTGTGCTCATTCATAATGGTAATCCCGTGATAATTACGGGGCAATCCGTTCTTATTAGCGTCGCTATCGTTCCACACTTACGTAGAAACCTCTTTGCTCTCTCTCTCTCTCTCTCTCTTATGATGCATTGCACGACTTCTGTACAGCAGTCGGGTTCTTATGATGATTCTTTTTTATGTGTTTGTGTGCATTCGCATCACATTGAGTTCAGGTTTTGCTCCAGTTAAGTTGTAGAAATCTTTCGGAACTCCATGAATGGGCGGGCTTTACAAGGCAGTTTTGTCTCTCGAGGCTTTAATTTTCGAAAAAAAAAGTCGTAAAGGTGTCGATTTCTTTTTTTTTTGCGAAGCTCTGAACGATCTCATCTTAACGTTGGGGTGTCGCTGGCGCCAAACTTGACTCGATTGATGCGTTTGTACCGTTGTATATGACTCTCTATTCCTTCTGTGATGGTTATATGTCGATGCCAGTACGGAGGCACACTCAATATGTAGATATTTGTGCTCTTGTATGCTCCGTATATCTGATGGTTTTGATAGACTTCTATCTCATCGCTGAGATTGCAAGCCGTATTTGGCATGTGTTTTTTTTTGTCCTTTGACGCACTATCATGATCTACCCAATTCGTGTCATCTGCCTAGTGCAAGTCCCGATCTTGTACATAGAGTGATAAGAGTATCACGCTAGTGTATGTTTTTTTTTTTGCCTGTGTTTATTTGATGAACTTGCTGGCTCGTTCACGGTTCGGTTTTCGCTTCCAGAACGGAAGAGATGGCTAGTACCACGGGTCTCCGTATTCCTGTTCTCGTCTTGATATAGCCAGTTCATGTCTTGTCGTTACTACCACTAAACTCCGTATTTGTGAAGAAACTATTCCTCTCGTAGTAGTAGATTTTTTGTATAGTGTGATAGTATAACCGATTTTATGTTGGAGTTGTGTAGTTACATAGTCATCAACATTTTTACTTTTGTTTCTATCGACTTTGTTGGTCTTGTACGGTACCAACATGACGATTTTAACATCAGACGTTGCTGCATTCGAGAAGATCATTCACTGAGATTGTAGATTTTTTGGCCCATCTCATTCCCCGTACTAACATCTTCGAGGTGACGGTCTTTTTTCCTACAGTCGCCATCAATTGATCGTGATTCTTCCTTTCATAACATCTTCCCTCATCACATTGTTTTCACATACTTAGTAGTATCTGAGGTTATGTTGATTAATAATGGTTTATTTCATCAGAATGAGAATGAGAATTAGAATGAGATAGTTTGAAAACAGTAATAGAAGTGATAAAGAATCAAGATCACATTGTGTCCGTTGTTGCATCGCAATACATCCAGTGTGTTGCTGGACTCTCATGAAGGAAAATAGGCGAAGAATACCAACTGAAACGAGTGAAAATTAGGCATATATTGGGGACTTTGCACCAATATTGAGGAAGTTTTTACAGTCTTTATGAGCTTGGAAGTTGAGTATCAGGGTTAGCCACGTTTATATACGATGGGTAATGTTGAATCCAGAACTACAGTGCTGACAACATTTGTTGTAATAGGGAATTAGAGATTCTAGAGGTCAGTAGTGGTTACCTGACTGAGTTCATTTCGCACGATATCCGTCCAAGGCTTTAGAACAGGAGGTAGGATTGGCTCAGACGTGGGTTTGAAGAGGCGCTTTGGTTGTTTATTACATAACTGTAGACGGATTCGCAGGCGCGTTGCTGAAAAAAGTGATGGTCACTGATTCTTTTTGTATGTTGTTAACGAATTCCGAAAAATCTCGGAAAATTACTTTGTAGCCTAACTAATTATCACAGTAGCAATCAGAAATCATCTTTATTTAACCGCCGATTGCGGTGTTATGTTCAAATAAACCCAATGATGTAGAGTGGTGTGCAAAAACGTTTGCGTCAGCCAAGAATTGAACTCAGATCTTACTCTTTCCGGGAGCATGTGCTAAACCGTAGAAAGAGTGGAGTGCAAAACGAGCGTCGGTGGTCCTACGGTTTGACACATGCTCCCGGAAAGAGTAAGATCTGGGTTCAAATCCCGGCTGACGCAAACGTTTCTGCACACCACTCTACATCATTGGGTTTATTTACCCATCATAATATCACAGTAGCGTCAACATGAATGGCAACAATACAGACAGTATACTTGTCGCTTGTCGTACAATCAGGAAATTTAGAAAATGTCTATGCTTTCTTATGTCAGCAGCTGCTGTAAGGACAGCTGTATTTAAGTAAAATCCAAGGTCTAAATGATGGGTACTGAAAAGTTAGAGAGGTTTGCCCCTTCAATTACAGCGGTTATTCTCGGCTGGCGGGGCTCGAACAGCTCAGAAGAGCGGCAAACGAGCGATAATATTAGACTTTTTTGATGGCTGAAGAGATAATACTAATTTTTTGTACATCTAGTTCTTGTGGCTACGGACATAATCTATTTCGTTGAGCCGTCGGATGTTTTTTACTGGGGTCGCGCCAATTTTCGTAAACTTCTGACCAGCGTGGACATTCGTGTATCGTTTTCGCTACTCACCGTAGTGACAGGGTCAATGATGGTTACTAGAAAGTTTGCAAAGTTAAATTTGAATCTCCTTCCGGTGATCTTCACTTGAACCATCACTGGAACACATACGAAAAACGGTGAGTATGTTGTGACTTGATTTCGTGCTTGATGCGATTGAAATCTAGGTCTGGTGATCTTTTCTAAAGGAGTGATGGAGGTGTTTGACTGACTGGATTGCGGACAATTTGACCTTTCCAGGCTCTGAAGAAGGCGAACTGCCGAAACGTAGCTGTCAAATAAAGTTCAATGTAACACCTCGTGTTTGGCTAAAAAAAGAATCAGAAATTATGTTGAAGCATGCCGAGGTTAATTGACAGTTGGTCTTGAGAATTGTTAGATCTGAAGTTAAAAAAATGTCTGAATAACATACGTGTATTATTGAGCTTCTCATGTAACTCATTTGATGTAACGATGGATTGAAGACGATGTATAACGTGTCCCAGATTGGATCGGAGAGTGCACAATTCGGGCTCTGCCAGACTGCGTCTATAATGATTATCAGATCACTTGGTGATAAGTTCTCCGAACATGCACTGCGTATTTATCTAAATTACGGTAAATAATGTAATAAAATAGATACGATACCGTACATCGTCCGATTAGTGAAGTCAGGAGTACGTCGGAATGCCACTCGAAATGCTACTAGACTTTCCCCTCGTCCGTCTTCGATCGACACTACAACAAGTCAGCTCAATCACTTTTAAAATGTTCTATTTTTAGCCTTCCCAACAATTCCATAGTTGCAGTAACTGGATAAAATCCACAAAAATGTGTTAGGAAAAACCGCAGTTTTTTTTTCTGGAGAAAGCAACATTTAAAGAATTTATTGTCAAAGGGCATTGCGACTTAACGTCAGATGCTCTCACACATAACTAGCAATAAGGACGGGAGGAGTGAGATGTAAAGGGAAGATAGTTAGCCAACAAACCTTTCCCACTTCTCTCCCACAGGTGAACTTGCTACCAAATGATCATCCTGTGAGATAACATGATAACATGTTTTGAACCTTTTATGAGTTCGAGTACGGCCCCTATTGCAGTGCTAAACAGCTACTGTTTCACCCTTGCATGGTTAATCACTAGCTCGGTATCTTTCAATTCAGCCGATCCCCTGCAGAAGATATACCCCTACTTATAAAGTAATCGACGCCGAATTAATAGATCACTGCATGTTGAGGACAGATTCCCCCGACATTGCAGTGACCTCAGTCGAGAGCTTATGGCTGATATAATAAATCATACATTTACTCTCGACTGTTTATGTAGACATCGCTCAAGAACAATAGCAATCTGATAATCTGATGACATGATAACATGTTTTGAGCCTGGCAAATATTTTCGAGCCATGCAGTTTCGGCCTTGCAGCCTTATCAGTTGCACGGTGCCTTTCGTCTGAGGCAATCCTCTTGGAGGAAAACCCCCTTACATAGAGGAACCGCACACGTATTATTTACATGTGCCTTTAAGAGATAAAAATCAGCAAAAGGGCACTGCTCTAAACTCGATTCTCTTGGTTGGTAATCGCAAGATATCATACTCATCGTTCCAAGTGTTTTCTTTAGACCAAGTCACAATATGTCTGATTATAACTAAAACCTAATTATCATTTAACATGACGCGTAAATAATACGTTTGCGAGTCCACTCTGTAAGGGGATTCTCTTCCAGAAAGGAGGATTGGCCCAGACGAAAAGCACCGTGCAAAATGACGAGGCTTCAAGGCCGAAACACGTGCATTGCACTATAGAAGTGCCCATAAGAGACCACATGCAAAATAATTATCAGGCATATTGAAATTGAACGAAAACACTCGAAACGAACGGTATGTTTTGAGCCATTTATGAGGCCTGGTGCGGCACTTGTACAGTAGAAACAGCTGCTGTTTGTAAGTGTATGTAAATGTAACTCAGTGTAAAAGTGCTATACCAGACCTCATAAAAGGCTCAAAACATGTTACCATGTTGTCGGATTATCAGATTGTTATTGTTTTTGAGCGAGGTCTATATGAACAGTTGAGAGTAAAGATATCCTGCAAGAATGTCATGATTGTCTTGAGTCAGCCCTCTTTGATAGACCACTGACATGCGTGGCTCAAATAATCATTATCAGGCATATTGAAATTTGAGGTGTGTCTTGAGAAACCACTCGAAACAAAAGATAGATATTTTCTTGACGATCGACCATACACTTCGTAAGCACTATTGGCCTTAATGATCACATAAGAATAAGGTCGTTACACGAATACCTAGCCGTTACTATTTTGAAGAGTTCGGATTTCTAGATAATTCATATTCTAATTGTTTACATTATTTCGACTGTACAAGATTACTAACATCTGTAACACTGTGATATTTATGTTAAGAGATTACAAGTTTTAGACATAAAAGGTAGTCGATGATTTTGTGATTGAGAGAAACCGTCTTGGGCCGGATTTCTCAGATGACAGCAACTACCTTAAAAAATTTACTCTTGGCTGCGCTTCCGGAACGAAATGGTTTGAATTCAATGCATTGCCTGCTCCTTCAATAATGGGATGCATGTCACAATTCTATACGGACTGTTGTCATGGTCAAGCGATAAATCGTCAAAACGCACACGAAAACGAGAAAGCAGTTATTTTAACAAAACGCACCTTCATAATTCTCCAAATTATCTTTTTGCATGGCTTGATTCGCCAGGTGAGCGGAGCGTTGACAGTACTTTACAACGTGCTCATCGCAGCATAACTGAAGTAATAGGTTGCTGACCTTCCGTTTTAGAAAAAGAACATTTGCTTTTACGAGCATTTTAGCAGTGAACCACCAATGTACGTGCAGCGCTGTAGTTACAGGTGCTCTCTACAACACACAAGTAGTTGATGGTTCGATCCCACGCTCAAAAATCATCAAGCCATCTATCCATCGGGGTCCGTGAATTCGAACCAGACTTCTGCAACACTGACTTGATGCAAGTAGGCCACCGCGAGTTATTTTAATGTGCAGATATGTATCAAATCACCTCAAACGGTGCTTGATGAAGTCGAATGCGTGGCGCACACCTCAAGGGCTTGTGAACACCGAGGTCCCTGCCCTTTTCATTCTTTTCACATCGAGGTTGAGAGAAAGCTGGTTCTCTATTTTTTCAACTTACGGAAACATGCCTAAATTCATGTCTACCGTACCGTTGGGTCCTTACTGTCTAACCCCTTGAGAACCAGCGTTGACAGCCAGGCGGCGTCGCGACGTCGCTGCTTTGCCACGAGGTGCGGTGCCGCCATCACAGTAGCTGAGTGAGATTTGACGCCGCGGGGCACGGTACGAAACGTATCGTTTGGCTCTCAAAGGCGTAAAGACGCCCGATCCAAAGGAGCTGGTGGCATTTCCCCTCATTCTTGATTTTATTCTTTATTTTACGCCTGTAGTCTAGCTTTCTAATAAAGTCGGTCTTAAATCTCATACAGAATACATACGATCACAAACGCGACTAGCTTAGAGATAGGTTGTACTGCTGACAAACTCGACTTAATATTCTAGCAGCGAGAGCGATTAAGAATATTTCTGCTAAAATTTTAAAAGTGTGCCGCACTGCGCTGAAGCTTTGACATAGAAATCAGAGATTCATCCCACTGCTGCCTTGCCGTACAGTTT
This sequence comes from Parelaphostrongylus tenuis, assembly GCA_019055375.1. Taxonomy (NCBI): domain Eukaryota; kingdom Metazoa; phylum Nematoda; class Chromadorea; order Rhabditida; family Metastrongylidae; genus Parelaphostrongylus; species Parelaphostrongylus tenuis. The sequence continues at coordinate 105,266 of JAHQIW010003252.1, forward strand.
CCACGTGGAAATGCCGTCTAAGTGACCATGGCCAACTACTGTACAACAAGTTTCACGAGGAACTCGCTGCCTAAAACCGTTACAGCTTCTCTGCGCTATAGGAATCACGCTGAATTCGTTCTCTGAACTAACACTTTTACTTAGCCGCACACAGCTTATGTAGAAATCGTAGCTCAAATATTAGTGCTATTTTGGTCTACACGTTTCACCTGAAAATCGTCGACTCTGGAATTATAGATTTTATGCCTATGTCGCAGAAAACGTCATAAATTAATACTTTTTTGTCCTGGATTTTCTGCGCACATATCGTTGTACAAGTTATCACTACCACTATCTTCTACAGCTTTACGTAGAAATCGTTGTCTAAACCAGAGCTGCTACTTGTTTGTGCTAGTTCCACGTGAAAATCGCTCGCTGAGCAGTACCCCCGGACAGTTTGGGGTGCATCACGTTGATTTTATGGCCGAAAACCGTCAGAGCTACATTGAGCTGAAGCTTTCACGTGGTAATCGATGCTCGAAACTGTACTGCTGCTGAGCCGTACTCGTTTCATGTGGCACATAGTTGCCTGAACCTTTTGACAACATTGCCATAGTTCCAAGTAGAGATCTGCTCACAACGCTCGTACCTAGCCGTCGACGTTCCTTATGGAATTCGCTGATTAAGCTATTGTCTTGCTCGAAAGATACGTCGATTAGATTGCCTAAACCACCAGAGCATCACAGTGCTTAAGCTTTCATGCAGAAATCGCTGCTCAAACCTCTATTTCTCCCAGGCTGTACAGTTACGTAAAAATCACCAACGAAACTATCAGCGCTACATGCGCTAGGATTTCAGGTGGAAATATCAAGGACCATCACTATCCATGATCTTCTGCAAACTATCTGCAAGCTTCCGGATCTCTTCGAAATCGGCATTTCTTGGGCTTTGAATCAAAGAACTCCTGACAGCCTCTTCAACTTGATCAAATGTCTCGAATCGACGCTCACGTAGGAAATCTTTCATTGAAAGGAGAAGAGACCATAGTCGGACGTCGAAGCATCTGGACTGTAGCCTGAGTACGACAAGACCTCGACTCCCTCTAATTCACCGAACTTCTCCTTAATCTTCTTGGCGGTGTGAGGTTTGGCATTATCTTGTTGAAACAAAGCGTGCTTTCGCTAAATCAATGTCGGGTGCTTCACCTTTAGCAAATCGTAGCGTTTACCGTGGAGTTCTTGTGGAAATATTCCTGAGATAATCCCACGAGCGTAAAATTGAATTTTTCGCGGGTGTAAGAAACTTTTCTCTTAACCTGATAGTTGCCTTTACAGTCGCTACTACCTTGCGCTAACAAAATCATGTCGAAGTCGTTTTTGAACTCATACCGCTTTCTAGCCCTGTAGGTTCCACGTGAAACTCGGTTTCACGTAAAATCGTTGCCTAAGCAACCGCAGCAATATTGTGCTGAAGGTTTCAGGCGGAAACCTTTGCTTGAAACCCCTAAAAGGTGCACATGGCTCAGTGTGTAAAAATGTCCTGCCACCCACGCGGTCGATGGGCTTTTGCGCTCCTAAGACTTATTGAATCGTCCATCATTTGAGTGGGCGAATCCGTACCAGACTCCTCTGCAAGGATGACAACACTGTTTTCATAGACCAATCGGTAGACTAACACGACTCTTTGTAACGTCCAGATTTGCATTCAGTCACCTCGAACGATGTTAGATAAGGTCGAATGCATGGCGCATCCCTCAGAACTTGATCAACGTCGAGAGCTTTCTTTATCATTCATGGGTAAGCCACAGCCTTTCCGTCATGCGAAACTTATATCAACCTTTTTCCATACGGCGGTCGTTCTAAGCTGGTAGGCAGTTCAGAAAGCTACAAAGAACACATAAGAGTTCTTTCTACTGAAAATACCTTTACAGAAGTCTCTTCAACGAGAAAGACCCTTTGAGACTTGACCTGCTATATTTCTATTGTAGGTCGCACCATTCTTCGTAGCTCATCTGGGAGACGCGGACACACATGTATCGTTTTCGCTACATGCCGTAGCGAAAAGGTTAACACCGAAATTCACAAGAATGATCAAATAACCGTTGTTTGATGATCTGACTCCCAAAACATCATTCCACAGTTTTTCATCCAGGTATAACGAAAATATAGAGAGATTCTCTCTTCTCTAATATTACTCACTACAGCTGACAGGTTAGCAACGACGCCCAGTTTTAGACGCGGCAATGTGGAAATGGTATCCAGTTTTTCATTTCACGAGTTGTGAATCGACATCAACACACACCGACCATACTACCTCCCCTCCCTCTACCCTCCGCTCCTCTCTCCTCCCCTTGCAGCTTTTCAAAGTGCAAATTGGCACTGAGGAGTCGCTTGCAAATCTAGTGCTCTTTACATCCCCAAGGTGTCTCCTCTATGATTTCCTATGCACCATTCGACGTTTTAACATCTTCAACTGCTGGGTGACGAAGAGAACAACAACCATTCAGCACACTGCTGTCACTGACATCTGCTCATTTTAAGACTTGAGATGAACAAATTGTCACCTGTACCACCTGCGCCCCGTTGATCATCGAGTGAATCGAGCGGGTACCAGCAACTCTTCCATTTTTCCCTATCGCGTGCAAGAGTAGCCCAGTGGGTCCTCCTCATTCTAGGGATTCGCTGAGCATTATACCGCTCTTCTATCGCTTTCGTGAAGAAATCGGACCAACGGGTCGGTGGTCTTCCTGTAGAGCGCTTGATATCCCGAGGAATCCAGTCGGTAACGCCTCTCGTCCATCTCTCAGGAACAAATTATGGGCATTTAATCCTTCTTTATAGTCATCCATCCCGTGTTATAACGATGTGCTATCAGATCACAGCGATTGTTAAGGAAGGAACAGTCATTCATTCACCGATTAGAACACAAGCATTGCAATATTTAATCAAATCGGTGGTAAACAATTCAACTTCGAATCCATTATTTCCATATCGAAAGTGAAGAAGAACAAGCGGAAAACACTAAGGACAAGTAGCGACGGTAGAAAATAATCATCGTAATCAATCGCAGTTCGTTTACTTGACCGCTCGTTGCGATGGTATTATCTTGTAATAAACCCAACGATGTGAAGTACTGTGCAAAAACGATTGTATCAGCCGGGATTCGAACCCAGATCTCACTCTTTCCAGGAGCGTATGCTAACCGTTGCACCACCGACGCATCGTAATGTTTCGTTCAACGTTGACTATTTTGCGTTGAAACACGGATATGTAGATTTTGCTAAGTCGCTAACACCTGAGATGATGTGATTTTTTCTACTGCACAAACGCTATGATAAAGACGTTTCTTTGGCGTTCGTTTCTCACTTTGATAAATATATGCATGCACCAAAATTTCTAAGCACAAGCATACGGGAAAGCGGGCGACACAAAAATGACCCGCGGCTGAGGGCCTCTACATGTGGTCCTGTGGTGTAGTGGTTATCACGTCTGCTTTACACGCAGAAGGTCGCCGGTTCGATCCCGGCCAGGACCTCGTTTTGCAACCAAGTTTTGTCACCTCCGTGAAAATGTGCGGGAAGTGAATAAGGGTTTGAAGACATCGATAACCCATAAAGCATGAAATTGGGGTTAGGTGCTCGTGCAACGCTGTTTTATCTCCGATAGCAAGTCGTGGTTGGCTTAAACAGCTCCTGCATCTATTCACATGAGTTCGAGTAATTCATTTATAAGTATGGATGAGATCACCAAATATGGGAAAAGAGAATGGCCAGCCGTGATAGCTCGTAATTCTTGCACAGATGAAAGCATCATTGGTCTTCGCTTTTTCAAGGGAAAAGTTCGGGGGTCACGACTGAGTTTGGGTTATTCGAGTTCTAGCTATGATTATGAACATCTATATGCACATGTCCTCGATCCCAAGTTATGGCAAGAACGAGATTTCTAGAGCTCTTACATAGACAGCCAGATTGCTTCAGGAATTTTGCTTCGATTTTACCACTCCCATAGCAATGTCTAGCATGATCTTGTAACTGTACATCCAAGAATATCCAAGAATGGTGAGTGCCATGCAAAATTTGAAACCTCAGCACAGAGTCGAGCGCGTGTTCAACCTCAAACGGTTGTGTGAAACGCGCGTTTAACTCCTGCCTGATGCTCTAAATCTTTCATATCTGCCTGGTAATCATTTTTTGAGCCACGCATGTCAGTGGTCTATTTAAGAGGGCTGACTTGTAGAGCCCGATACACGTGTTTCGATCTTGCGATCTCGTCAGTTGGGCAGTTACCCTTTCTCGTATTTTGCCAAACCTGTGTAGGTGCTCCAGTCCCCACACTAACGAGTTAGTGACGACGAACATTTTACACTCTATGTCCAGTGAAAATCTCACCGAACACAGAGTGTTGTGCACTCGGTTGTTCTTGGCTAGTATATATAATATATCATATCTTTCGTTTCGAGGGTTTCCTTAGGACCACAGCTCAAATTTCAATATGCCTGGTGATTATTTTGAGCCACGCATGTCAGTGGTTTATCTTTCATATCTCTCAGCATTGTTGGAAATCCAACCAATGATGTAACTTTTGACGGACATAGTGGACTGCACGAAATTCACTTACTGAACCTACAGGATGCATTTAACCGACCACGCTTGTATTGTACTTAAAGTGATGAATGGCTTGTCCGTGTGGCGGTATATTGGCATGCTGTCAATGAGGACAGAAGTAACAGAAGTACAAACATGGAATTTGTCTAAGAGACTGTTTTAAGCCTTTTCGCGGCTTGATATATCAATGGTTTACGTAAGTTTCGGGCAGTCTCGGCCGCCTCACTCGAGCCACAAGCACCAGTCAACCCTAAATAGTAGGGAAGTATAGACACAATATGTTAACCTTTTGCGGACCATGGACCCAAGCCTCCACGTCTCCAACCTCCAGCATGTTGGCCTAATAATGGCCATGAAACCCCAGCGTGCCATTGTTAGACGCAGCACGTTGGTGGTTGGAGACGCAGAGGTTTGGGCCCATGGTCTCCAAAGGGTTGAGGCCAAACAACGTGAAATGTTGTCTGAGTTCCTTTGAAGGGTAATGTCTATGAAACTGGTCATTTGAAATGTGCACGAGAGGGGTGGCTAAATATAGGCACGTGCAGTGGATCAGCCTGCAAGGTATCCAGACTTAGATACGCGTTAAATTGGTGATGAAAGATCAAAGAAAGCTCTTATTGATCTTCAGTCCCTTAAAAATGAGACGTGCGTCCCATTTCATCAAAAGTCGCAAGAGGTGATCGAATGTACATTTAGCCTCTACAGAGACTCGTGATGGTCCACCGATGTATCAAGTCACTGTGTTGCTATCCTCCCAGACAAGTCTGCTACTGAATCGCCAACCTCGGCAAGTGGAATGTTCTATGAGCCTTGAACCCGGGATCGAACCATTGACTACGTATATGTCACGGGGCACTTATAAACACTGTGCTACACGTGCACTGAATGAATGGTAAGAACAACATATATTGGCCATTCATGAGTTGATAAGTAGTAAACGAGTTCCCGTTGCTATAGAGTTCGTTGCAGATTCCCAGCTCTGTGCGAACCCTGGAAAAGACTGCGGAAGAAAAAATGGGGACGTTTTTGTAGCTACGGAACGCTAGTAATAAGGATTCAAAATCAGCTGAATTATACAGGACTTTCCCACAAAGTGAATATTCTAAAGAGTATTAACTGATTGTAATGACATGATGATTTTCTTTGAACCACGCATGTCACTGGTCTGTCTGAGAGGGCCGACCTACAGAGCCCAATACACGTGTTTCTTTTGCCAATCCTGTGTGGGTGCTCCAGTCTCCACACTAAGAGTTAACGACGGCGAACGTTTTGCACTCCATGTCTAGTGAAATTACCACCGACAAAAGATATGATATATTAAATATATTAGCAAAGAACAATCGAGTGTACAACGCTCTGTGTTCGGTGATGATTTCACTGGACATAGAGTGTAAAACGTTCGTCGTCGCTAACTCTTAGTGTGGGGACTGGAACCCACACAGGATTAGCAAAAGATGAGAAAGGGTAACTGCCCGACTGACGAGATCGCAAGATTGAAGCACGTGTATCGCGCTCTATAAGTCAGCTTTCTTTGATAGACCATTGACATGCATGGCTTAAAAAATAATTATCAGGCATATTGAAATTTCAGTGTGGTCTTAAGAAAACACTCGAAACGAAAGATGTAATTGTTATGAATTTGATTTTTTTTTTTAGTTGTTGTGTTACGTGACCCGATATCGAATGGACCACAACATGCGGATTCTAGAATTTCGCTCATTCGCTTCGATTCCTCACTTTCATCATACACGAATGTCTTCGAACTCCATGTACTGGTTCACCTGCCGCTTGAACGAATCCGTCGATCATTAAACGCTGGTTAAATTCTTTGTTCCTGGAATCTCAAAGCAGCCGTGCTAGGCAATTCCAATGCGAACTGAGAGAGTTAGCTTGCCTCAGACACGTATGCTAGCAATCTCCCGACTCCGGAATAATGAGAGATGTGTTTGAGTTGAACCATAGCCTGGTAGAATGAAAGATCAGCACAATGAGCGCGATTACTGTCACTGCGTGGCTTTTATTCACGTGACTTCAACTACTGCGGTTTGAAGAACGAATTGCAGAGGTTCTGTATTGTAACTACTGGTTACATTACGTAAGAGGCACATGATATGAGTCTTTGAACCTTACAGACCAATATAGAACTTCAAATAAAATATAAACATAGATAATTTATTAAAAAATTTTTATAGGAGTGTTAGTAATCATTCGAAAGCCTAAACCTCTGGCTACAGCCCCACGTGGCCGGTTTTTCAGAACACCCTTTTCTAACACTGTAGAATATGAAATAAAATTATGTTTTACATCGACCACGCGCCATCATTTTTATCACTTGTATAATTAGCTGGAAACACGAAAACATATGAACCTGTGGAGAAAATCTCGCAGTATCTGAGTCAGTTGTTTTAGATGGCATTTCTTTGAAGCGCGGAAAAAAATTCCCAACTGAATAATAAGTTGTAACCTACATGCCTAACGCCTTAAGCATCGATCGATCGCCCCATTCCCCAACGCATAGGCTGGCCGGTAAACAAGTCGCCGAATATGTGGAAATCGATCTTATTTTCCCTGCTACACTGCAGTGAAACGGTCGTTCTAAGAAATATGTACAGCGTTGGAATCATTGAAATTTACGCTATCGAATGATTACTGATAGCCTGAAGAAACAGCTCTGTCCGAGATAACTTATACTTTCTTGATTTACTGCTTTCTAGCAATGGTATGATGTTGAGATATACATCTAAGAACTTGAGTGGTACGCAAAAACCCGACCTCGGGAGTTGAGACAGGAGTTGAACCCGTGTTTCACCCTTTGCGAGGGTGCGTACCATCACTACACCACAAAGACAGCTCATGTCAAAGAAAAAGTGGTCGCAAAGCGGTAGCCTAATTGGCGCAGTGGTAGCACGCGCCCCCAGTAAGAGACGTGGGTTCAACTCCCGGCTAAGGTTTGCGTACCACCCAACCTTCTCCAGATGTATAGTTCAACATTATATCACTGTTAGAAAACATTAACTTGAGGAAATATCGGTTCCACATGTATGAAAGAAGCAGCAAGCTCAAATGGGTTTGATACCGATATGTGTTAATCAAAAATCCGTTGAGCGTTCGCTGCTGATAGCTTCGATAGTTCATATCAATGAAGAAGTGGTAACAAATCGGTGACGTTGTGGAGTAGTGGTAGCACGCGCCCGCGGTAAAGGTGAAACACGGGTTCAACTCCGGACTGCGGTTTGCGTACCACTCAATCTGCTCAGGATATAGTTTTCTCAATGGATACAGACCAAATTACGAGGAGATATCCACTGAATTCTAGAAAGAAGAAAGATATGATGCTCAGCGTATTCCTAGAGCGAGGAGGACCCACTGGGCTACTCTTGCACGCGATAGGGAAAAATGGAAGTCAGAATTCTTCTTATCCGACCGCCACTTTCGGTGGTATGATGTCACAATATACCCAGTAATGTGGAGTGCTGTGCAAAAACATTTGCGTCAGCCGGGATTCGAACCCAGATCTCACTCTTTCCGAAAGCGTATGTTAACCGTTGCAGCAAAAATGGAAGTGTTGCTGGTAACCACTCGAGTCACTCGACGATCAACGGGGCGACGGGTGATACAGGTGATCCATTGAGTTCAGAAAGCATATGATTATAAGAAAAATTGCAGGATACGGTATACCACCTAGGAGAATGTGTCAAATTTGACGCAGATGGTCTATCCTGTCTTCCTTCCTTGACGCCGGGGTAACCTTGAGTATAAACAGCACTGAGTGATCTACCCAACAAGTATGGACACTGCACGAGTCCACCAATCCGAAGGCACACTCACCTTTGCTTGAACTCTGCCGGCGAACGAGTAATCTCGAAAATCTCCACGTGAATAACCACCAAATCGGTAGAGCACCGTGTGTGCGAACACGACGAGAAATTCGCTCAGGTCTTCACAAATCTCTGAAGGCGAAAATAAACCAAAATATGACATACCGCACTTTTTCATCTGGCCAAAAACTACTACCACCCCCATACAAGGATTCCACCGCGAAACTATCGAGTTGGCTGGAAATTTCCCGGACTTTTTCTCTCTTGTTGGTTATTTCCAATGCAATTGAGCTTTCGTTTTCACTATCGTTTAGAGCTGCATCTTGCGGTGATTTTGACCTACACCACTTATAACTTGTTTTAAGATGGAATTGTCGCAAGAGCAAGAACGATTGCTGATCTACACGAGTATTGTCCGCGTTCAAGTCCTGCTGAGGCTTCCCGACGGATTCACGAGGCCTGAGATAGCATGAAATCGCCGAAAAACTGGTAGCGACAGGTTAGTCTAAAGATGATGCTTTCATCAATTAATTGTTTTCATTCAGGATTCTTTTTATCTAACCGCCACTTGCAGTGGTGTGATCTTGTAATATACCCAATAATGTGGAGTGCTGTGCAAAAACATTTGCCTCAGCCCGGATTCGAACCCAGATCTCACGCTTTCCCGAAGCCTTTGCTAACCGTTTCACCATCGACGCTTACGTTTAGCATACGCTCCCGGAAAGAGTGAGATCTGGGTTCGAATCCCAGCTGACGCAAATGCTTTTTGCACAGCACTCCATATCATTGGGTATTTGTTTCTATTTGCTGAAAACAAAACAGGATTAACTCGCTCAAAAACGAAAACGTGCGGAAAATCCCCTACCGGCCTGATACATAGACCTGACCAAAGTCCAAACGATGTAAAAATTCTAAGTAGGATCATGTGTCGCCTATGTTTTTATGAATGTATGCAGCACTGCCCTTAGTAAAAAACCAATGGAACGCCCACCTACTTACTGGGAGGCCTTACCATTTCGCAATTTCCTCGGTTTATTTCCAATATCAAGGCACTTTGGCATTGAGCTCATGTTGTAGATTTACTGCAAATCGTATGCTTTAAATCTAACGAATCGCATCACCGAGAACTCTATGACATTAGCCTCAAGCTTTCCTCTGTACGCTGAGTCAAACGGTAGTCAAATATTTAATATTAAATAAGGTCAAACTTGACAATATAAGTTGTGAAACAGACGAGATACTGAGAACACGAGCACTGCGACATTGGTCGCACGAACAAACTCAACAGGAAAAAAAATCTTAAGACGGCCAGTTTAACAGCACAAATTAACAAACATTGAACATTGAATAGAATTTAAGATCAGATCTAAAAGGAGCTCATGTTTACATCTGCCGAAAAATCGGGTGCACCATTGTCTCTTTTTGATGCCGGACCTCCTGACCTCTCACCTGGACGTTTGCCACGGCTGGAAAAACATTCGCAAGCGTAATTTTAAGTTCTATTTTGGGATAAATAAAACCAGTCATAATCTACAAACCCTGAAAATCCTCCTCGGCCGCCTCCCCGTCCACCGCGAAATCCACCGGGGCCACCGCGACCTCCGAAGCCACCACCACCGAAATGACCGCCTCCATAACCTCCTTGCGGACCGTATCCACACGCTTGGAAATCGCCATATCCGCCACCGTAACCTCCTGGACCCATACCATAGCCGCCTCCATAGTCTCCGTAGCCACCTCCCATGCCGTATCCTCCACCATAACCGTAATCGTCGTAACCCCTAAAAAAGCCAATATGTCTTCAAAATATGGATAAATATTTCGAACAAGCAACATTACTTTGCAGGACCTTCCTATCTCAAATTTATTACTCACATATTCGGATACATATTGTTAGCACGTCCACGTCCACCACCAAACCCACCCGGGCCACCACCATAACCCATACCCATACCCATTCCGCGACCTCGAATTGGTTTCTTCTTTTTCTCCGTCTGTGGCTTAGCCAAAGAACAGTCTATCACAACGCCTTCTAATTCTTTACCATTCCACTCATCCAATGCCTGAATTGATCAGTTTAACCATTACAAATTGAATCAATACTTCTTGAATTACCTTTACACAGGGATCTCGCTCCTTGAAGTGCACAAATGCGTAGTCTTTGATTTTTTTGATGCGTTCGATTTCTCCAAACGTACCAAAGATCTCTTTCAATTTCTCTTCAGTAACACACTCTTTTAAGTTGCGGACATATAGTACTTTCACCTAAACAATATTGAAATTCTCACAAATTCTATCCGATTTTATAGGTCATTCGAACCTTGTTCATTGTTTCTTCATCTGGTTCATCTTGCTGTTCAGCCCAATCAACGACAAGTTCACTGTTAAACGGGCGAACCTGATAATATTCTAATGGAAACAGAATAAAAACTGGCTGGTTATGGAACAAGGATACAAAGCAGATAGACGGCTAATACATAGTACTTAATGATGTTTTCAGATTCATTGATACCTTGTGTTGCTGTATTTTCCTCTTGGCATCCGAAGCGGTCTTGTGATCAGCAAAATCGACAAAGCAGAATCCCCTATTCTTGTGACGTTCTGTTGCATCCGGAATAGTATATACAATCACATCAGTTACACCCTCTGAAAACGCCACTATACAGCTTTTTATCCGGATAAACGGTCGGAAACATTACCTTCGTCTGACTTCTGAGCACGATCTATAAAACGAAAGAACTCGAAAGTTTCCCCGAAATATCCTCGGCTCTTTTTTTACCTGCGTGCTTTTTGAGCTCCTCTAGAATTTCGGCTTTAGTTTTCGACTTGGGGATGTTTCCCAGGAACAGACGTGTGTTTGCGACAGAGACGTTCACTTTCAGAGCTTTTCCAGGCAAAATTTCGTGTCCATCATACTAAAATCACAGCTTGTTCGAACTTTTTGCGCAATTTTCATGACTTTTGGCGCTGCTTTGAACGCATCTTTTCAAAAGTTGGAGAAAGAAAACTGGAGTCACCTAAATCGAGAGAACGAGAGCTACAGTCGTGAAATAGTGGGCTATGAAAAGGACACCGGAATGACAAAATACAGAGAGTAAAACGCAACAAAACAAGTCAAAACGTCGTCACAACGAACAAGAGCGCCCCCCTGACGCTAGTGAAACGATGCTCAAAGAATGTAACCTTTTTCGCAGCTTCGGCAGCAGACGCTTTCTCGCAGAATGTTAGGAAAGCGTATCCTCTGTTCTTGCCAGTCATCGGATCCATCATCAAACGTAGATCCCAGATTTTCCCACACGTTTCGAACAAAGGCACAATGGAATCCTCGAACAATTCATGTGGTATATGACCCACGTAGACCTAAACAACTGAATGATTGTAGAGAAGAAGCCAAAGTTTACTCTATCAAACGAACCTCGTGTCCTTGCCCAGCAGGTCCAGTAGGGGGACCGTCCCAGCCCGGGCAGGGTCCACCGTACTTTCGTTGTCCCACGGTTATTTCAAGAGTATATCCCGTCCTTTTCAGAATCTCCGCCATTTTCTCAGGATCGGGCCCAGTGATAAGCTTTCCAGCCATGACTGACTGCGGTCCTTGGTTACGAATACGATCGCGGAAATTACGCATAAGCGACATCAGGTATTGTGCTTTATTTTGAACTCCAAAAAGTCTCGATTCCTGAACAGTTCTTTTTTTCCAGATGCATTATGAATGACGGCATTTGTGACATAGAAACGAAAGAGAAATAATGAAACCTTGAGCTGTTCCACGACGTAACGAGCTTGATCCTCAGGAAATGAGTTCATCATCTCAACTGCCCGTTCATCGACATCTTCAGGAGCCATGTAGCCAGAATCGAACAGTTTCATCATCGCTTCAGCAACTGACTGTTTCATCTGTTGAGAGAGCAACTTCTTATACGTCTCGTTTTCTGCGTAATCCTAGAAAAAAACCCACTTTACGATGGCTGATCACTTCAAAAAAAAAAAAAGCAAATCAACATGAAATAAACCTTCACATATAAAAGGAATCACTGTCAAAAAGAACCTTAAATTGAAGTGCGCCTACTTCCAGAATTATCAATTACAAAAGTAAAACACCAAAGCAGAAGAACCGTTGATCTACTCCCTGCCCGAGACACAAAGTCTTCGAATCTTATGACTTCCTTCATACTCTTTTCAATGGCTACCTGGACTTCTTGCAACACATTGCAAATTGTTCTTCATTTCATTTTCCACTCAACACTTACTAAATATCCAAAAATCTAAGAAAAACGCGAATGTTTACAGAATATCTCGCCACACTGATGAACAGGACAAACGTAATTCCGACGACCAACTGCTAGGTCATTCCATAAATTTGGCACTACAAATTTAAATGCCAAATTTATTATTCAGAAGTAATTGAGGTTGCTGCTTCTGGTATCGCTCAACTGCGCATTTTCTTGCAAAGATTTCGATGTACAACTTGCCTATACTTTCTTTGAGATGAAGCTGTCTTGGGAACAAATCTGCTTGCTACCCATGCACGAATGGCGCGTAGGGGAAGGTGCTAGTGAAGTGGTGCGCAAGATCAATGAAGCCTTCTGTAGACGGTCCGAGCGCAACTAATCCTTGAGACTGTTTTCTTCGGCTCTGAACTTCGGGAACCCGCTCCTAGTCGCTCTTTACACAACGGTACCATCGCCCTAGGCTCCATTAACCCGGAGCGCTGCATCGCTAGCATTTTCCCCTACGCGCTAGTTGTGCATCAAGCAAGATTGTTCTGACGACAGCTCCATCCTAAAGTACAGGCAAGCTGTGAACCAAAATGTTCGTAAGAAAATGCGCAATTGAACGATACCAAAATCATGCAATTTTAACCACTTGCTGTTAGTAAACCTGGTTTCATTGCTCTAGGGTCAAAACTTATGGAACGATCTGGAATCAATTAACCTCGGGGCTCTTTAGTAGTTCATAATCTTCCTCGACAGGCTAAAACACGTGGTTACCTTGACAAAATTTGGGAAAACTCGGTGGAAAACTCATAAAAATGGTGAACGCGAATGCATTTCAGGTTTGGTGATCTCTTCTTCTGTTGTGGTTACAGCGTTGCTTGGGTGACCGAGTTGTGGACAACCAGTCTTTCCAGGTTTTGAAGAAGGCGAAACCACCAAAACATCAGCTGCTCCAATGATTTCTGTGATAAAAAACTCAGCTTTGGCTTTCCGAGAAAGAATTGGGAAGTCTCGTTTCGAGTGTTTTCTTAAGACCACAGCTCATATTTCAATATGCCTGGTCATCATTTTCTGAGCCACGCATGTCAGTGGTCCGTCAAAGAGGGCTGACTTATAGAGCCCGATACACGTGTTTCAATCTTGCGATCTGGTCAGTCGTGCAGCTCCCCTTTCTCGTCTTTTGCCAATCCTGTGTGGTGTGCTCCAGTTCCCACACTAAGGGTTAGCGACGACGAACGTTTCACACTCTATATCCAGTGAAAAAAGTGGGAACTATTGATCGATGCCGAGGTCAATAGAAAGGTAGTGGGAAATACTATAAATTGCAAAAGGATAAAGCTCTTGACGTTGATCAATCCCTGAAGGATAGACCGTGCATTCTTCTTCAATTTTTAGCTTCGTCTAAGGAACGCATATCTGGCCTTTGCAATGACTCTCGATGGCCTCTTGCCGTATCGAGTCAGTGGTGCTTATCCTCCCGGACACGTCTGGAACCAGCCTAGTATCAAAATTACCGACCTCAGCGGGATGGATGGCTTGGTGAGTCATGAGCGCGATATCGGACCATTGACCCCGTGTGCGACGCAGAACACCTCTAACCACTGCGCCATATGCGCTTTTTTTTTACTACAAACTTAATCTTACAACGAACTGTACCAGCAAGATATTCCCGATAAAAAAATTCCGTATAGACCGTTTCTCGTCAATTTCAAAAAAAAAAAACACCCTCAAATCTTACTGATTCGGTTTTTGTTTCGACCTTATCGGTGGTTCCATTCGTATTCTCCTCCAAACCATCCTCTTTGGGCTCGACTTTTGTCGGCTCCATTTCGACATCAGCCATCACGAAAACTGCAAAAAACTCAGTCATTAATTCAGTCACGCTCATCAGCTATGAAATACGATCAATATCGATTAGCGACGACCAATAGCCGATCAATAACGATCAATAAAAGAGTGAACAAATAAAAAATTGAACAAAAACCGGCTGCAAAAAGCTGAATCTTAAGGAATCAAATGGGACGGAGGGCCGCGCGAGCGCACGCGAACGAGAAGAACGAGGATCTGAAAATCGATATGCTCCGCGGTTTTCGTGGCAGGACCGCCGCCGACTTGAGTGCCAGCCAGCTCAAACGTGAGCGTCGAGCTCGAGGGAAGAGATCGCGCGAAGGTGGAGAGCTCGACGGGCAGCATGGAAGGATATCGATTGGTGATCTGCAAGAATGCAGCGCGGTGGCCTCCGTGGTATAGTGGTAACATGCGTCGCTTCAAAGGGTGTGGCACGGGTTCAACTCCCGCCTGAGGTTCGAGTTGCCCCAAATCACTCGGCATCCTTCGATGTTTCGATTTGTGGGTGACTTCCTGAGATCGCGGTTTTTGTTTCTGTCAACAATGAAGTCGACGGGATCTGTTTTTCTACGCCCTCACCACATCGATGAAACTCTGCGATACTTATTCGCCGGCCTCGGATGGGCTAGAGAGCCTTGAGCGCGGGATCGAACCATCGTCCGTCCACGTGTGTGTCGCAGGGCGCAGGGCGCTTTACCCGCTACGCCACAAGCACCACCAAATGGAGACATGTGCTGCATTATCTGGGAATTAGAATAAAAACGACGTCAGCTGGGACTTGAACCCGCACTTCACCCTATCCGGACGCGAATGCTCGAATCGGCTGCACTCCCGACGCTTGTCATGACACCATTTTTCTACGCTGCGACGCATCTATCTGTCAGCAACCAGCCGTCAACGGCTTGGTCCAGGTAGTCAGTACCGAGATTGAAACTCAGTCACGCTGACAGATATTGGTTATCGAGTGACCACACAGTTTAACAGGCGTCGCTAGTGCAACGGGTTAGAGCTTGCGCCCCCACAGAGAGGTTGAAATGCGGGTTAGAGCCCCGCCTGACGCAAAAGTTTTGCAAATCACTATACAAAAAAACGCAACAGTGAAATGTGCTGATCGATTTGAAAGTGCTGTTCCAGACTGAGGAAGTTCAGCTTCCTGTCAATGTTATCACTTTTCATTGCCATATTGAATAGATAAAGTCCCTGATGTTTGTGGCGCGTGTTGCGCAGTGTTTAAAGGTGCTCTGCGACACACACGCGGTCGACAATCGATGGTCGATGGTTCGATCCCGCGCCTAAGCCCCTCTCAGCTTCCCTCACCGTGGAGTCGGTGATCCGGAACCAGATCGACCGGGAGGATAGCAGCACTGTACTTCATACATTCAAAACCACATTTGTGTCCACTTACGTCAGGCGAGACTACGAATGGAGGCGAATGAATGGATCCCTGAGGGCCGAGAGCTCCTACAACTTTCGTGGTCCTTGATTTGACCGCACCTCTGGATCACTTGCACCCCCCCCCCTCCGGCCTAGGGTCTCTGGAGTGTTTGGCGCCGCTGTCCGTTTCCCAGCATTGATCCTTATTGATCCGGTCTCGATCTACCCCCTGGGAGCCGCGTTTAGGCATTCGATTCAATTCGTAGCCTGATGGGAATGATTGGATTCATATTCGCCATTTACCTGGGCATCACTCTCGCCTATCGATACATCCATCCATCATTTCTCGCGTTATTTCCTCCCTTTCCCACCAAACAAGTTTGGCACCGCGACTTGCCGACGACTCCAGAGGGACTTGCTCAGTCATCCTGGTAACGCGGGGATCGAACCAGCGATATCACCTCTGACGCGTGAATCACATCGATGAGGACCCCACCAAGATCTAGGAGAAGGATGGCGCTTCAATAAAGAAAGGGAGACCCCTACCAGTCTCGCACCAGATTTAGCAGTCAGTGGAATGCACAGAGTACTGAGATCATCCCATCAGTCCTGAGAGCCCTCGATGGGACAAAGCGGACCATTCGATGGCCCTCGCCTCCCCCCACTCGCTGGGCCAATGCGCGCCCCAAAAACAGCTGATCGCCCCATCGCCATTCGACGCGGCTGCTCTTCGAAATCAGACGTCTCGAGTCACGTCGGGGGCCGATCGCTTCCTCTCCCTCCTCTTTGCTCTTCGGGCAAGTTCTCTTATGGCAAGTGGGGCCTCTATCAGTTCCAAAATTGATTTTTATTTGATCTCGGCATCACCAATCAATCGATATATTAGTTATTGATTTGTCTAAACAGTTTTAAGACTGCGATAGTCCACGATTTTTCAGATGTTTCCTCAAATTCGAGAGTTTACTCAGCTTCATTATTGTTAGCCTAGAAGAGGTTATTATAGCTCTTTATCATGCCTAACATTCCGGCGATTTTGCCTTCATCGTAGCCACGATTTTTCTAGTTTATTGAGAAATTTTGAGTCTGATATCCTGGAGAACCTTGGCTTTTCGCTGTCCGAGTTCGTATCTCGCACCGAGTCGTCGAGCAGGTTCGATCTCCTCCACGACATCGCTAGCTGCTGCTTTGGCCTCGGGGATTCGTGTAATATTAACTTGCTTACCTTACTACTGAAGATATTCTGCTATAGAGCTATTCCCAAAGAACCGCTATGCGCTGTTATCGGCTATCCGCGATAAAGAGTGATAATGCTGCATGTCTTCTGTAAAAATCTTTCTTATTGATTTTTCATAAACTTTAACCTCCTTTCGACCTCAATCGATCGCCGAATAAGACAGCTTTTTTCCCCACAAAAGTGTGATCTGCCATGCTCCTGTGCCAAAACTCCCCCCTCAGGTGCATTCTTCGACCTCAAGCGGACGGTTAACGCGCTCCATTTCACTTTGGAACCCATCCAAATTTCTTTGCAGACCGCACACCACAATCGACGACTGCACAACTTCTTCCTCTTCCTTCTCTTCATTTATTTTTTTTCTTTCCATAACTTCTTTCTTTTCATGGCTTCCTTCTTTTCTTTCTTTTCATCAACTTTTTCTTCCCATAATTTCATTCTCTCCTTTCTTCCGTAACTTCAGTCTTTTTTCCCTAGAGTTCTTTTCTATCCCTATTTCCAATGGTGGTGATCTACATTTCTACTCTTGCAGTGGTGGTTTCCAAGATGCTTTCCGCTGTTGAAAACACCTTCCTTCTCGGCTTGTGCTTGGAATTTCTCCCCAGAAATCTGATCGATCGACGAGCAGCACGTAAATTATCCGCACCAAACTCAAGCAGAGAACATCTCGTATCTGAGCCGTGCTTGATGACCATTCGTTCGCGTATTGTCTCTCTCCCTCGACCCGATGATTGCTATCCTCGCCGTCCAATGGGCCATCTGTTCTCGACACGCAGCCGTGAAACTCGTACGGCGGTCCACATCGCGCTGGGCATAGTGCCACCGGCGTCCGAGCATTTTTGAATTCGCGCCATTCTGCTCGTCTGCGCCCTCGTCGCTCGCCGTGCTCACGCGCTCGACGAGCCGTCTGCGTCTCTGCAGGGACGCGCTTTCTCGCCACGCGCCACGGCGAGGTTCAGTCCGAATGGGCGCGATGGACGCCGACGCGGCTACCTTCAGACGGCTTCGGTCACTTCAGCGCAGTCGGTGATTGTCCCTTCGTCCATTCGCTCGTTCATCGCTTTCATCCCGGTCATTCTTTCATTCTGATCATTCCTTCATTCTCCTCTCTCTGATATCGATAGTGTTCCTTATGTTGTTTACGAGTACGTGCTAATCGATAAAATTCGTGAGGTATACGACCGAGTGGGATTAGTGATGTTCATTGTAGTTTCAGCACGTGATACAATGGGTCGACCTAAGAAGACTGCTGCTTCGTCATCGCCGAAAAAAGTCAAATCGCCGAAGATGAAGTCGGAACGAAAGAAGAAGGACCCGAACGCGCCGAAACGCGCCCAATCCGCCTACATGTTGTGGCTGAACGAGAATCGCTCGAAGATCGCCAAGCCCGGGATGAGCGTGGTGGATGTCTCGAGGGTGAGTTGACCCTGTGTTTTGTCGAGGTTTTTTCCAGATTTTAGGGCGCCGCCCGTCGCAACTGATGTGAGGGGTGTATTTCCAGGCCGCCGGTGTTGAATGGGCTACCGTGAAGGATAAGTCAAAGTGGGAGAAGCTGGCTGCAGAGGAGAAAAAGCGGTATGAAAAGGAAATGGCGGCCTACAAGGCTGGAGGATCGGCGTCATCGCCGAAAAAGGCTGGAAAGGCTAAGGCGAAGTAAATGTATCTAGCGTAGTTCTCGTTTACTCCATCACTTACCTCGCCACCATACCTCATTCTTTCGTTATCGAGTTTTTCAAGGCGTACTGCTCATTTGGTTCGACTGACTATATGTGCAGCGACGTATTCTGCTGTATATTATACTTATTTGAGTGTGGGCAAGGCACATAGAAAGTTAGAGTTGACTTGTGAATGTCGCTTCGAGGTGCCTACTTGGTTGTCCATTGACTGATGTGTTTCGTTGTCGGTTTTGTTTGTGTGCGATCTCCGATAATACTACTGGGACTTTCAATAAAGCTTGTTAGTTGAAAAATAGGCAGCATGCATCCCCAGGAAAGTGTTGGACGACCATCGGTCGTGTCAATGTAGAAGACTCAAAATTTAAATTATACCTTTATTTCGAGTGCATTATTGAGACCACGCTCAAATTTTTAAAAAAAATTGAAATTTGAGATTTGAAGTTTGAGCGTGGTCCTAATAAAGCACTCGAAATAAAGGTATAATATGATAAAAATACCAGCCAGCGAGCAATCGAGCGCGCAAACACTCTGTGTTAGGTGAAAATTTCACTTGACAGAGTGTAAAGCGTTCGTCTTCGATGACTGTCTATAAGGGAGTAGAGCTCTCGAGAGAACTGACTATAAGAATATCGAAAGACGACGGGTTCTGCCCGACTGACGAGTCTGTAAGGACGAAACATGTGTATCGGGCTGTACAAAAGCACTTACTAGACCACATGACAAGTTGGCTCAAATAATAATGAAAGGATCAAAGTTTAAAGTTTATGAGTAATTACTGATGACATCGAGCTTCGGCTATACATACCGGGAAATGAGATAGAGTTTGAATGGAGACTGGGTATACATCCAGGAAGCTTGTGTCATGTACGGGTCATCCGGGAGTGACCAGTGCGTCTCGGTTGATCTGGGGTATCTCGGGGATGTTTCCCTCTATCTTATCCTTTTTCCCTGTATTCTGGAGTTATTATCGTTTCCTTAGCAGAGATGATTTCATATAACATTGAAGCAAAATATGTCGACCGACCGCCATTTGTGAAGAGTTCGATAGCAATGAAGTTCTTAAACTTTTTGAATAACACAGGCTGATCCTCCAAGATGAGGCTGAGGTGTCGCTCGTCAGATCCACTGGCAGTCTCTGATAAGACATGATCATTAACCAATGCACGATGAAGCATATAAAGGCTTGGACGTTTCCCTGTAATTCTAAGGGTTCGCTCGTCAATTTCGTTCATTTTATTGGTTGTTTCTTCAAGTACTGGGTGTAGACGAAGTTGGCGAGGTCTCACCTTTGGGTTCACAATCGACGCATCTCGGCTGAGCGATCGATGTTTGGGACCAGGTTACACTGGACCACTCTGCCACTATATAACCTGAATAATATTTCTCAAATGAATGTATGGTCGATGTGGTTTCTTAAGAAAATATTCCATTCTTGTCGCTGAATTAGGTCGTGTCAAAGAGCGGGAACATATAGTGTTTAATGGAATTACGTGATGAAGATCAATGTGTGTGGGTGATTTACGAGACTATAATGGCGCATACCCATAATCAGTGGATGGGAACTGCGGATCAAATGCAAGTTTGTACATATCCAGAGATTTGAAATGGATGGACGCGTTCCACGTGGGAAGGTCTGCGTGCTGTATCTTGATCCAGTTAAGAGATACAACCCAATGATTTGTATCGAAGGTGGCTAAAAGTCGTCTACAACAAGGAAATTCGTTATTTTGGGAAGCCCAATGAACTGCTCGCGAGTTTCCTGAGTACTTACTCCAGACCTCGGTAAGCTGCCTGGGAGGCGTATTTTATTTTGGCCGCATTTAGTGAAAAAATAATGATAGTGAAGGTTATCGAGTGTGACGCTAACGGACAGATATAGGTGGAAAGATGCCATGCTGCTGTTGTGATAACAGATAAGGTGTGTTGGCGATGCTCATGCCTTCACTCAGTCAAGTTAGTCATCAAATAGCGTCGTGGTGATCGAAAAGATGTGGATCAGTACCAATTCTGACGATTTTCGTTGCTCACATCAGAATATGAAGTTATGAGGAATGATAAGGTCGGGGCATATGTGAATGGAAATGTTACATAGGGATGGCTAAACCTTCGGCTAATGATGAGGGTGATGTGTAGAACATTTGCGTTAGGCGGGACTTGAACCCGCATTTCACTCAATCCAGTAGCGCGTGCTCTCTCCCTCGCCGGGTTGGTTGCTGACAGATAGATGTGTTGTAACGTAGAAGGAGCGTTGGCAAAACAGGTGTTGGGGGTACAAGGGACATATACACACCCCCAAATTCAGTGAAGTGCGAGTTCAAGTCGCGCCTGACGCAATCGTTTTGCTTATCACTCTACATCATTGGGTACACCATAATATCATACTACCGCTAAAAGCGGTTAGAGAAAGGAATTCCGTTTGATGACTAAACCGTTCATATGTCAACATCATCAGGGATTCGACGCTGGATTTGTTTCCAGAAACGTCTCAGAAACTTCACATCAGATACCTAAGGATTGAATGGATGGTATGAGAGATGACTGACTTGGCAACTACTTTGTAACGTAGAAAAGAGAGGTGGCAAAATAGGCGTCAATAGTGCAATTGGTTAAACGCGCCCCCCGCAAAGGGTGAACTGCCGGTTTGAGTTTTGGCTGGTGACAACGTTTTGCACATCACAAACATCGATGTGATGTGGAAGTCGGGGGTAAAAGATATCTTAATAGCAAGCTTAACACTTCATGAATTAGAGGTTTTACGTAAACGACGTACTTCGAGTGTCCTGCTCAAGACTAAAAAATCTTGCTTACTTCATAAAGCTTACTTTCTCATTGAATGTTTTTCGTGTATGAAATCGCAGTGATCAATGGCATTAGTGGTCTGGACCGAGTATTAGAATTCACCTGTAGACGTCTTCCTCTAGTAAATGTTGAGTCGATGGTCCAGTCTAGAGCATACCCAATAATGTTGAGTGCTGTGCAAAAACTTTTGCAAAAGCCGGGGTTCGAATCCAGATCTCACTCTTTCCGATCTGCGTTCGAATCCCGGCTGACGCAAATGTCTTTGCACAGCATTCCACATTATTGGGTATACTCTAACATCATACCACCGCAAGTGGCGGTCAAATAAAAGGAATTCTGACCGATTATCGATACCCAATGTCTGTCAGGACAAGTGGGTTCCATGCCGATAGCGGCTGCCCCGCCAGACCGTCGACGGTTGGCTGTTGGCAGACAACGCGTTATAGCATCAAAAGAACGAGCGTCGGTGGCGCAAGGATTAGCGTACGCTGCCGGAAAGAGTGAGATCTTGGTTCGAGTGCCGGCTAACGCAAACGGTTTTGCACAGCACCACATATTGGGTATACAACAGAGGAATATTATATGGAACACATCGGTATGTAGAATAGGGCTTGAAGAAAGCTGTTAGGTGAAAACACTACTAGGTAGTTCTGAAACTTGTTAAATGCTTGATAATTTAGTTTTTGTCGTGAGTTGATAAATTTTCTCATAAGATTATCTCATACTGATTTATCCAAACTTGAGGTACTTTTTCGTGAACCGAGTAAAAAGAATTCTGACCAGTCTGGAGCTTCGTGACCCGCAATCAACAAAATTTGAAATGCAGACTTGAAGAGTTAAATTATGAAGCGATAAAAGAGACCAATGAAGGTGAAAGAACAAAGTACTCACTGAATGTAAAGAACCAGGGGGTCAGCTTTGTTAATCGTCAAAAGTTTGTTAATTAAATTAGATTGGTGCATAAGTAATGGCGGTTTCAAACCGTGAACATTTAAATTGTTGTAGGTAGGCTCAAACATATCACGATTTAATCAGGATAATAACCATTACAGTCAACAATCGCTGCTTCGAGATTCGACAAACTCTTGGGAAGCGCCTTTTTCATTCTGTTCATCGTGGGAGCGTTCTTCTCGCACGAAGCCGAGATGCCTGCAGACATGGTGATCAGTGGGCACGAAATCCAGCAAATATAGAGGAGGAGGCAAAACTTTGTAGCCTAATTCGTTGAACTTTTGAAGCTTTCGATGGCGACGTGTGGCTGTCTGTTGGGTTTGATTAAACCACCACTACTTTTGCACCAACCTATTTCACCTTCCCAATTCGTTTAAATGACACCGTAGATTGGTTGACCTTGAGTATTTCTGCAGCAACTCATGTGGTCTCAAGAGGATCAACTTCGATGATTGCCCTCAAATGGTTGTTGTCAACTTCCCATTTCCGGCGAATACGTTCCTTATCTTCAAGGCTCTCGTCTACTTCACGAAACTTCTTGAACCACCGCTGTACTGTAGACTCATTAGCAGTTCTTGGGCCAAATACGTTGTCGATGTTGCGAGTTGTCTCTACCGCTTTATGACCGGCTGACAAAGTTGCATCTTCTTCAATCGCTTCATAGGATTGCTTCTTGATCAATTCCACTCGGTCTTTCGGATCTTGACTGATCGGCTAAATCAGTACTCAATTGCGAAACTTTGTAAACCATTCATACGCCGTAGTTCTACCCACAACTTGACGGCCTCTTGCACGATTGATGTTGTAAAATGCAGTTCAAAAATTGTGCTCCAATTGAAACTCGTGAAGCAGTAAGTTGCGAATAACTTCCCGTGACGGCTTCATTGTTGGACAAGTATGTGTAAAAATACACCAAACGATGCGCAAGAAAATTGTACCCAAAACAGGTAGAAGAAAAAATTGTTTTGTGTGAAAAAATTTTTATTTCCAGCATCAAGTTCGGAAAGCTATCTGGAGACCTAATAAAATATATTTATATGGTAAATAGCAAGTGAATTATCATCGACAATAAAAATAGAGCGGGAATTACGCATCAAAATGATATATAACCTAGTCAAGTTCTCCCTAGAATCCACTATCAAAAGGCTCTTCACCATGATTAGACCGCCATTAATTTTGCACCATCATAACATCACCGATTGAAAGCCACAAAGCGTCGTTTGCAGTCAAAATCCAGTGAAGATGCTACCAGTAGTCTTTAAAGCATACATACTAAGATGATTACGTGTTTTTCATATGCAAGTTAACACAGTGGGATTAGCGTGACTTTTATAGAGAGAAATATGAATATTACATACTACTGGCAACTGAATACATTTTGGTTGCCATCTTACGATAGCAAGCTAAGCCAGATCTCAGTCACTAATGGCAGAAAACATTGGACGAAAACTGCTAGTCTAGTAAGCTGGATCGAAAAGGTTTTATATGATAGTTTTTATATGAATGGTTACAAATTAATCAAAATATGCCAGAATACAAGTTTTCCCATATCTCGTTTCTGTCACCTCAAAGAACGAGTCGATCACTGAACGAGTATCTTGCTCTGCCAATGAGATTGCACGAACTTGCTCGGATAAATGTATTGTGGCTAACATTTTGGCCCTAACGCCTTCTGCAAAGTCGCAGTTATTCAAGTGTCCACACTATGTATTCTTGAGGCTTTGTGGCATATTGCCTAAATCGAGTGGAGTAAAATACTGGAAGATTACGAATGAGGAGATGGTCGTAGATGCTTTGGAAGACCAGAGAATCCCTAATCAGCAGCGGTGGCTTTTCAACAGTCATACAGATTCTAAAGGAGAATATCACTGTTAATTCACCATGTCGTCGTCGACGAGAGAACATGTTCAAAGCTGGTCACTTCTTCCGTCAGAGATTGCTTCCTACCATCATCAGAGAGTTGCTCCAAAGAAAAATTTTGTCTGTCTCAAAGTAGAATAGATTTTGGGCTCGGTGTGATTGCAACACTCTAAGCGAGTATGAAACCATCTACGTGCTTCTGCTACTCCTCCCTCTGTTGCGTTCCACGATTTTCAGACTGAAACTCTCTCTCACTCTCCATTAAATCTGGATTCTCCCTTAGAAGTTCCTTATACGATCAAAAACTACAACATTTTTAGGTGAGAGTCAGTTGATTTCCATATAGATGAGCGTCGAGCATAAGGATTTCTGGCAATTCTTAACACTAAATGGAATGTTGCCGTAATACTAAGACCGATTACCTATTGATCTCGGTATTCGAGATAATTTGCAGTTCACTTTTCAAAAGCCAAAACACGAGATTTTTTATAACGCAATTTGATTTGACGAATGACGTCTTGGCGGTTTTTCTCTCTCCAGAGCTTGCAAAGGTCAGGTTGTTCACAACCAAGTAGCTATACACCTCCATTACCTCCAGACGAAAAAGTTCTTGAACCTAGATCTCGATTGTACCAAGAGTCTAACAGCTTTACTCCATATACTCACAACTTCGATGAGTCTCCCACTGAGTTCTCCATGTGGGGAGTAGCCTTGCAGAGTGAACTAGAAACGGGGAAAAGTTGTTATGCTCTTGGTCCGATTGAAATTTAGACCTGATGAGTTTTAGTGTTGCATTAATGGAAATGTTTGGCTGATGGCTTGTCGACAATCTGATCATTCTCTTTCCAGGCTGCGAAAGCGATTTTGACGGAACATCAGTAGCTGGAATAAATTCATTATAACAACCTCGTGCTTTGGCTCATGGAGAAGAAATGTGAAATACCTAATCGAGTGATTTCACAGCAATGGAGGAGCTGCGCATCGCATTCAGAAAAAAATTTTCCTACAGCGCATATCAGTGGTTCTAGATGAAAATGAAACAATCGGACGAACAAGATTTTATCGTAGACTCTTCTTGATATATAACAAACACATGGAATGGTGACAGAAGTCTTCCAAGAACACTGCTCGTTTATGCCCCAGCTTTTCAAGCCCAAGAAAAGATCGTCGAAACAATCGAAATCTCGTCAGCGATCATAAACGACCTTATATTCACTCAGTTATCTCAATTCGCAGAAGCGCCTAGTTTCTCTATTCATCATGCGCTAGCTTTAGTAGCTCGTACATCGAATCACCTCGTCGAATGGTGTCACGCATTTATTTCTTTAGTTGTGCCTACGATCTCGAAGAATCCAAGAGATGCTTGACTCAAGGAAGTCGACTGAATGGATTACTCGAGATGTCAAACGCACAAAAGTAGGACCATGGACCCGATGGCCAGATATCACGAAGAATTCAGGAGAAAGATACAATGCTCAACAAATTCCTGCCACGAGGAGAACTCATTTGCCCACTTTGGTAGGGAAAAAGAGGCTTTGTTAGTGCCCGCTCGAGTTACTAGTAACGATCAACGCACGAATGGTGACGCATACGATACTGTTTCCAGTCATGCAAAACATAGAGAACGATTTCTGGTTCAGTACACCAACGAGTCAGCAAAATGCTGTGAAATCCATAGAGCAGTTTCATGAGAAAAAAAACGAACACAGAAGCAAAGCGGTTCGGAAAAATTAGGATTTACAGCCTACAGAGAACTACATAACTACCAGTAATTAAGCCCATGATGATTGCACTAATATTCATATAACGCTTCAGAGTAATTGTTTCGCAACATTCAGCTTTAGCTTCCATATCATGATCTATTTCTGCGTGTTCATCTACGTTTAGTTCATTGACGTTCAGTGTGCAATATCGATACAACAGCGAGTCAAGCAAGTTAGCGTAACGCTCAGACGTCTTTTTTTTGTAGATGAAGTATGACGTCGACAATGGAGAATTAGGTGGAAAAAGTTGCTAAGATTGATGATTCGAGGTTTCAGAGCTCAGTTATCTCACCGAAACTCTTACGACGACATGCCACACAACCGAATTCAAATCTACTCGAACAACTTCATTTGGAATTTTCACAGGCACATCAATATCAAGATATAGTCTGCACACAAATGTTTGACAAGCATTACGTCATTTCTTTCGCTTTAGTAGCCGTGCTGTGATGTTATAACTAAATATCCGCAAAAGTTGGGTCATATGCAAAACCGTGAACTTCGGGCAGGAGCCGAACCCAGATCTCCCTCGAGAGCCCTATTAGCGTAGTGGTTGGCAGGCGCCAGCGCAAAGGATGAAGCACTAGTTTAACTTCCGGCCGCGGTCTAATGTTTTGCATATCATTCAGCGTTTTTGTACATATAGTTATAACACCACAATACTGCTGTCAGTTTGACTGAGCTTAATGCCGATACGTGCTCAGCAGACCAAGCCCGTTGACAGTCGACTGCTAACAGCTCCGATACCTTGTATCGCATAAAAAGTGATAGCACAACAAGAGCACCGGTGATGCAGTGGTTAGCACACGCACCCAGACAGTGTGAGGAGTATGTTCGACTCCCGCCCAAGGTTCAGCGTTTGCATACTCAGCATTTCGGCTTTCCAAGTCTCAATCCAGCAACGTTTTCAAGAATTTACAACTTGTGCCAGTTGTGCGATGAAGCAACTGACAGATCGCAGTTGCAATCGCATCGAATGGTTAGATTATACTCGTAAACTTTACAAAGTATATTACTAGTATTCAATCTCCACATGGACTGATTATAGAGAGACGAATGATATATTCTGTCAGCGTGACTGGGTTCAATGTCGGCACTGACTACCCGGGTCAGGCTGGCCGGACGGCTGGCGGCTGACAGATAGAGCACACGTTCATGGACAGAGTGAAGTGCGGGTTCTAGTCCCGCCTGACGCGAAAGTTTTGCACATCACTCTACATTACTGGGTAAGACGAATGATCTAATCTGTTTGGAACCTGCATGACTGATAATTGCAGACCAGAAATGTCCGTTTTGGTATGATATTCACTAAACACTTCAGTTTGACTTTCCACTATTGAAACAGATCCACGTAATCAGGTATTTCCTCTTGCGAAATTTTAGGCTTCGACGTTGTCCTTCTCAGGATTTTTGTTCTTACAATTGCTCCTTTACCTAGAATTTCTTCCAAAATAACAGTCTTTCATAGCTCCGAATGAGTCTTCTAAAGTCACATATCCGTCTCTGTGAATGTACATCAGAGGGGGAAAATAATATGTATTGGGATATCTACGTCACTATGGCTTTGCTACAATTTTAGCATAGTTTCTGAAGAAAAAAATTCAATAGTTCATTCTCTCCACAGCTTCGATATGGCCAACAATTTTGGCCGCAAAAAAAAACGCATATTCAGTGTAAAACAACAACATCAAAAACCGGTATTTGAGGAGGAAGCAATACAATGAAAATAAACGAACTAAAAATGGCGAAAACCATAGCTAAGGCTGATGCTATCGTGACTACTAGATTGGTTACGATCTAATAACATATTGTTTCCCACGTAAACAAATGCATACGTAGTGGTAGTGGATTGCAAGCGACGAAGCCGGGCGAAACGACATAGGTCTTTTCATCGACCGTAAAAGCCCTTTGAAAAGATCAAAGCAAAAAATGAACACAAACAATAGGAAAAAAATCTCTGAACAGTAACCTCAAAATACCATATTTGAAGCCTCTGTTACAACGTCGACAAAAGAAGACCGTAATCCATTAAGGCGGAACATACAAAAATAATTCTCAGCAAAGTGCCACGAATAAAGAATATACGACACTGAATCACGATGTATAGCCACTCATGTTAATTACTACATCAAATATATCCACAATTAGAGTGACGATGACGATGACGATGGCGATGATGACGAGATGATGATGACCATAACGACAACGACGACCTTCACAAACAAAGCCAAATATCGTGACAACATTAGAAACAATGATACAATAATACCACTACCTTATACCATTTATGAAGTTGCCAGCGCGTATACGTACACAACCACCAGCATATTTTTCGTTTCCCAACGATACTGCCAAGATTCTAAAGCAACAGAGGAATATTATATGGAACACATCGGTATGTAGAATAGGACTTAAGAAACTGTAGGTGAAACACTACTGCGTAGTTCTGAACTTTTCAATGCTCGATAATGTAGTTTTCCCGTGAGTTGATAAATTTTCTCTTGAGGAATATCTCATACTGACTTATCCAAATTTGAGGTACTTTTCCGTGAACCGTGACCATTTCTTTGTAGAGGTTTTTTTTACTAGAAAAATTTCCACTAGACTATCAGCAACAGTTCGAAACACTAAATCTTCGAAATTTCAAAGGGCACTTGGCTTCTGAAAAAGTCTTCTTGATACTAGCGGCTATGACGAGAAATTTACTTCTCACACGCAGCGCGCGTTATCGCACGTATTTTCTGTTAACTTATCAAAATTTTCGCTCCACTCCGTAGAGATTTCTGTAATTTTCGTATGAGAATTGTAGTAGAAACTTCGTTCCTCCGTTCTGTGGCTTAGGCATTTCATTCTTGATTTATATTGCCAAATAAACCGACTACTAAGCTTAAGCCTAAGCAGTCAGTCTACGCATGAAAGACCTATAAACGTGTAGAAGAAAGTCTAAGAGTAACGGAGTTGTACGTTTTACCTATGGTTTTGTCAAAGCGGAGAAAAGGGAACCCTAAATTGAATAACAAAAATCGCGCGTCGCCCGTGAATCGCGTTGCGCGTTCGATCAAGCAGTTACGAAAAGATGATTCGAGTGTGAAAATTGATCTTATTTTCGCTGGTACAACACTAATAAGACTTTTTTGAAAGAAAAATTAACGAACTGCTTATCAAAAGGATGCTACACACTGCATGCGAAGCTCTTCAAGTGCGAGACTTCTCCAACAGCAACAGTCTCTCACCGAAACTGAGAACTAAGTGAGAAATTATTATAAAGACACTCTCCCACGGACGGTCTGCGGTTTTACATCTGCACTGGATAAAGTGTAAACTGACCACAAAAATTATGGGAAAAAACTACCGCGTACCAAAGAAATCATTAGGATGAAAACGATGCTTCCAGTAAATTTAAAAAACCCCTGCCATAGATGGTATAAAGAAGAAACCAAACGTCCAAATGAAATCGTTGTAGATCAAGTGCTCTGAATACGTTCTTCGATCCAACGACCAGTACCGGAGGGGAACCAAGAGAATCGTGATGTTTAAAAAAAATTGAACGAGCACTGCCTCTTCGATCTTACTGACTTTATGCGATACTTTCATAGATATAGAGAGTTCGCACCAATCACTATGTTCAAATGACTTCCACGTAAGTCATATCGCCGTCAGTCTGTCAACGATCCTCTTAACTCATCGCTTTAGACCTTTGTAACCTCATACGTTGACAGGTTGTTCCTTGCAGCTTGTATAACTACACATCAATCATCACCTTAAGGATGTCTAGAACACGATGCGTTTCGTTGACAGTGCACTACGTATTTGTATTCCTACTTCTGCTGGCCTTAATTATCCTTCTCATCCATGCTATCGATACTGGCATCTCCATAAACGATGGCCAGAAAAACCAGTAAGAGTTGAGCCGACAGATTCTCAGGAGATTTGAATTTATCTCAGAATAAATCTAATTGGCTCAAAAAGAAATCTGTCAGCAGATACACTGAAAATATCAACTCACAACCGAACCTTTCCTTCCAATGCCCCTCATCAATGGGATGAACACAAGGAATGTCCAAGCATATTCTAACCGACATATCATGAAAAGTAAATGCCTAGAGTTCAAATCGAAAGAAATTAGCTACTTGCAGCAATTTTCAGAAAACCTCTGCTATGAATGGTATAGAAAAGAAACAAAACGCCCAATTAAAATCGTTATAGATCAAGTGCTCTGAGTACGTCCTTCGATCCAACGATCAGTACCTAAGGGGAACCAAGACAATCGTGGTGATTTTTCAGAAAAAAATTGAACGCGCACTGCCTCTTCGACCTTATTGACTATATGCGACACTTTCATAGATAAGTCGCACTGCCTCAATAGGAGAATGTTAAAGCCTCTGTTTTGAAACTCTTCTCATTGAAAAATGGACTCAGGAATTATGGTACACGTCGTTTAGCAGGTTCCTAAATGGTCGCCATAAGAAATCGATAGAAATCCATCGAACTGCATTTAAGGCGGCAGTTTAGTCCTACAAATAAAATAGCATTTCAACTCAGGTAACCACTTAATTTCGACTTTTCGTCAGCTCGGAGGCGGCGTGGAGCTCGTGGGGCCGATACCCCTCTCCTCCCCCCAACGTTCTCCGGCAGTCAACAACGAATACCTTATGGAACGCCACACGCTGTCCTCGAGATTTCAAAGAGACATGCTCAACCAGTATTCTGCACCTTTCAAAAAGAAGTCGAAAAAAAAATTGAATGCTGGAAGTACTGGGATCAGCACAGTGAAAAAAAAAACGCTGTGAAGATGGATAAGTACCAAAGCTTACTCAATCCTTCTTTACTTTATAACTAAAACCATTCCCTTCAGAAGCCTTCACGTATTGTTATCAGTCCACAATTTTATAGCCATTTTCATAACCGTTGCTCACAAATCGTTAGGTCAACGCGGGTGGAATATAACGACGCCGTTAACATCAACGACACACCATCTGGCCTGACGAGATCATTATACTGTGCTCGGCTTATAGCCTGACGAAGGAAAAAAAGGCGAGAAGTGGACGATATTTGGGATCCAGAAAAGTATATTTCACTAAATGAAAATCGAGAAAACTTATCTTGATTAGCTGACGCGAGGTTGGTAAATTAGTGGTAGTATTAGGAGACTAGTACTACATACGCCCAGGTTCTTAAGAAGGCGGGTCGCCGAAACGTCAGCCGAACTTTTACTACGGCTAATTTATCAACCTCGCGTCAACTAATCAAGATAAGTTTTCCCGATTTTCATATAACAACTAATTAAGCCGAGGTTTATAGGAAGTCGAACTTTTGAATTATTTCACTATATCTGAATAAATAGCACATCTCTACCTTGACCCGAAAGTGAAGATCAAAGTAAATTTATCCTGGTCGATAAAGCTTATCATAGTCTGGAATATTTTCAGTCACATATGAGTTTAAATCTATAATTGTGAGCTACACAAAAGTCGTAGAGGGCATAATTTTGGATGAAACTCACGATCAGTTGCTTTGTTCCAATATGAAATCGTGCTCACATTCATTCCAGTTCCGTTGCCAATTTGCAAAAGTGAGGAATTCACTGAAAACCAATCTGTATGAAGACATGGTAATAATTTTAACCAAAGACATCTGTAAACTTACTAAAAAACTAGTTCGCAAGAACTCGTGCTCAAGATTAAACGGAAACAAAATACACAAAAGGAAGAGTACTTGTCTGTTATATGACGGCACATGAAGATTCGACCCCTTTCGCTGGACATGTATTTTCCATTGCACTTTTAGTAATCGTTCGAAAGCTTGAATCTCTGGCTAGTGCGCTAAGTAACCACTTTTTTGAGAACCCTTCTGCATCGTTTATCAAAAGGAAATGTCCATGTTTTACGTGCGCATATTTCTCGCAGGATAGAACTGCATTCTCAAATTATTAGCAACCAATCGATAGCGTAAGTTTCGATCATTCCAACTCTGTGCTTATTTTCTGGAAAGACCGTTTCACGGCAGTGTAGCAGTGAAAATAAGATCGAGTTCGACATCTTCGGCGTGCTTGTTTATCAGCTAATGTGCGATCGGGTGTCTGAACGGCCGTAGATCCAAACCGCGTTCTGCGATCGATCGACCTGTGGGTGCCCAAGCGGGATATGTGAAGTGCGATTTTTGTTATTCAATTAATATATTTTCCGCTTCGAAAGAAACTCCAGATAAAGCGCATGACCTTGGTACTAAAGGGTTTCCTCTACAGGTCCATGTGTTTTTTGTGTCCCCACCGAAGCAATAGTGAGAGTGCGCAGCCAATGTTATACATAATTTCATTTTGGATTCTTCAGCGTTATAAAAGGGCATTTTCAAGAAGGAAGCACATATCGCACTAGCCCAAGATTTAAGCTTTCGAATGATTACTATTACTCCTATGAAAAGTCCTTGTCCAGCGACTGGGTTCGAGTCTTCTTTTTTCGCCATCTAACAGACAAGTACCAAAAGAAGTGAACGATACGACAACTCGCCTATGTATTTATAAGGTCGATTGAGCGCCACGAGCCTCTTTGTGATTTGCTCGACAGCTTGTTTGTTCCAAGTCAAACTGTCCGCATAGTTATAGGGGCTTAGTCCAATCACCTCATCGAGGACCTGAATCAGAATAGCGGTGATGAGGAAAAAGTGGAAAAAAGATCAAGGAGGGGCAGAAAGCCAGCTATTCAGCGCTACCTCAAAAAATTCTTCTTATTTTATCCCTTCTATAGATAGCAGTACTATGATGCTATAACTATACATCCAGGAATGTTCAGTGACATGCAAAACTTTAAGTTTAGCGGGAGTTGAACTTGCATCTCACTTCTCAAGGAGCGAGACATTCAACAACAACCATCGCTCTAATTCTTTAACATTCTTGAATATAAAGCTAATCATACTTTCTCTAAGGCCGGTGCGCAATACAAGACTGGACTCTAATATGCACGTTAAGGATCACACCAATGTTCTTATTTCACTTTAGCCCTTTAAGGACCAAGCGGTACGTCTTGTACCATACCGCGCGACCCCCGCATGCCTATCAACGCTGGTCCTCAGGAGACAGGACTGAAGTACAAAATCTGATTCTAAAGGAGGAGAAGCGCTTATTAAATGACAATAATTACCTGAAACACACTTTAATCTACTTTTCATTAGGAGCGGGACCTACAGAGATCAAAACAAAAGTACAAAAAAAAACAATACTCTATGGAAAAGGACACTGAACTGACCTGTTTTATGATATTCTGCACTTCCTCCTGAGTGAACTGGTTATTCTTCACCTCAGCCATCGTCGCACAAACAGATATCAGTAGTCAAAACAACTCTGATAAAAAACAAAAAGATCATTAAAATGCCGAGATATATAAAATCAGTGAAATAACCGAGTTCGTTGCTGGACAACGTCATGAGTGATATAAGCAATAATTTTAACACTTTTACCAATCATAAATGCCTCTATATCCCTCGAAAGATAACTTCCATTGAGGATCATCACTGATTACAAAAATAAGGTACAAAAATGGCACAACCAACTAAAGTACAGTTCGTTAGCCCACAGTTGAAAACTAACGAAGCAGCTTTACATAGATATCACTCTAAATTACGACACTGGGGAAAAACATCACGAACACCGTTGCATAATAACAACTATGTGATAACAACTCTGAAAGTGCGTTTTCAAACAAAAAGAACGGCAAACACGGCTAGTGAAACTCATGCACAACTGAAGTCTATGGCAACGCTGGTCAGCCTTCCGGCTCAAAATCAGCATGCGTCAGAATGTTACTTAGGCTTATCGCCAATTCTTTCGTACTAGCACAGAGAATCTTCCGCGACATCACATTGAACGGCGCACCTGAAAGCTCATAAATACTTAACATATAGAGGAAGAACTTTGACAAACGAACAAGGATTTTCTATTTCACCTCTCATATAGGAGTGTTAAGAGGTTGGTAAATTTATATATTCAAGGATGCTGAGTGATATGCAAAACTTTCAGCTCCAGCTGGGGGCAAAATGAGCGTTTCACCCATAGCGGGAGCGCTTGCGACCAATAACCCACCAACCGCCGGTGAGGGTGAAATAGTGAGTCACTCAGAAAGTGTTCCCGAATGATCGCTCAAATGTGAACATTTACGGAATAGATAGCATTTTTGGGATGTTTTCTGCTCGCATTCATCGAATCGTTAACGTGGGTTGTTCAACTTCACACAGCTTTTTGGTGGACTTTTTATGAACTCGACCGATAGGGGGTTCTTCAAGGATAGACGAGTTGGGGATAGACCGAGAAAGCCACCTTCTATATGCACCAAATTCTCCTTTAAAACGAAACGAAAAGCACAACCCCAACAACTCAAAAACATTACTCTCCTACATTAAATGCTTTCAACAGTGATGTGTAAAACTTTTGCCTAAGATGGGGCTCGAACCGACGCTTCACCTTATCGGAGGCGCGTGCTCGAACCTTTCCACTACCGGAATAAAAGGCTTAAGAAGCAAATGTGCTCCATTCCATTGGAATAAACAAAAAATATTGGAAAAAAAACTGTTTTCAGGATTGTACTTTCTATAAATTTCACATTTCAGGAAACATGTGATGAATGGAAAACTATGAACGGTAAACAAGAGAAGCGCTCAGAGTGAATGGCTCCTACCTGTTGGATCGATCACGCAACCACCGGCTTCGGAAACGATTACCGCCGCCGCGGCTATGTCCCAAGCGTGAAGTCCATACTCGACCATAGCATCACAAGCACCTTGAGCTATCATCATTATGTTCATCGCCGCTGATCCAAAACATCGATGTCTGAAAATAATAGGAAATTGCCTGACTGCTTGAGAGTCAAAGTACTTGAAGAAGCAAGGATTGAAGAAGAAAGACTAGCAGCAAGATAGGAAAAATGGTGTGGTAACGCTTTAACTCTTGGGGATGGCGACTGAAATCACCGCGCGGAACGCGAGTTTTAAAGGCAGCGCGCGATTCTGTTATTTGATCAAGATTTCAATTCCATTTTTGAAAAAAACTGTAGCTATATCGTACTGATCGAATGCTAATTCTTCTCCATATCCACCCTGCTTCTGCTGCTTAAATAACTCTTATGTGCACATATGAAACGAGTGCGAAGGACAAGCCTCTAGATAGGCGTGTGCAGGACACTATACCCGCCATCCTCGAAAAGTTGAACTACATAACTATGCCATATCTTTCTTTTCGGATGCTTTTTGAGACCTCGCTCAAAACAGTATGATCTGATAACATAGCTTTTGAGCTTTCCATAAGGTCCTATTGTGGCACGTCTACAGTGCAAGACACATGTTTCGGTATTGCAGCCTCGTAAGTTGCACAGTGGCTTTCGGTCCAGTCAATTCCGCGGGGAGATAACCCTTATAAAGAGGAATCAAAGCCGAAAGAATTACACACGTAATTGACGAGGCTGTCATGCCGAAACACGTCTCTTGCACAGTATAGGTGCCATAATAGACTTCAATAAATAAAGGCTCAAAATATGTTTTCAGATTACACAGCTATGATTTGTAGGCGAGAAAAACTATTGACAATCATCGAATTTATAATCAGACTTAGTATAACATGGAAGATAGAAACCTATATAAAAGTTACTGAAGCACTACTGGGATTTGAAATAATCAACTAAAATTGCTCATAGATCGGTAGCATGTATCATAGAAGAGTAAAAGCAGAACAGGAGCCTCGCTAGTGCAAATGGTTAGAACGCGCACCCCCGCAAGGGATGAAACACAGATTCAAGTTTCACGTCAGAGGTTAGAGTTTTGCACATCACTCATCATTAACGGGTCATCGAAGTTATTAGCACAATTACTGGGACACCCCAAAAAAGAAAATGGACAGTGATTAATGGTTGTGATTCTATGAAAACCACAAGTTTCCATCATTAGTACGAATAATTGAATCAATTTTTACACATCTTTTCTTGGGAAAATCACTTCGTTAACACGAGTTGATCGATGTTAGCCCCTTAGTTCAGAATTATGTGACAAACCAACTTATAAATAGCTACACCAAAATTAAATTCCCTAGATGAGCGATCCCAGGTTTCCGCTTACATTCATTAAGTAGTCATAATCACTACATGTACACCGAAATCACTCTACGCTAACAACTCTCGACAAATCACCCGTGACAATTCTGTTCAACCATCAACGTTTTGTAGGATGATGTATACGACTGCACCATTTCGGAATGACGATGCGAACCAAGTTGTGTGATCACCACGCTGTCCGAAACGGCTGAAATAAGAGTAATCCTGAGAGGTCAGGATTCAGTAAAGTCATTAGAAAAGTATAAGTGAGAGGTCATGCATTTATCGGTGCACGCATCTTACGAAAGAAGGTTCTCGCTAAGGACTAGTTCATGAGGATCATTTCCGTTTTCGCGCAGGGGTTTTTTGAAAGGACTTTTTTCGGTGGACAAAAACATTTCTTCAGATTACCAATACTCATTCAAAAGCTTAAATCTCATAGAGTTAGAAAATGTGCTTTTCTTCAAGAGAGATTTTCTTACCGCGGTGTAGCATAAAAAATGAGATTGTCTTTGACACGCTTCTCGTGTTTTCGAGAAGATTTTTGTTACTCATTGAAGGTTTTTTTTCTCCGTTTCATAAAGATCTCTCAGCTTTTCGTATCAAGATTGTAAAAGGAATCTAGCTCTATCGTTCTATGCTTGGCTTTTCACCTCCATTACATACTACCAAATAAACCCGCTAGTAAGCTTGAACCTAGGTCTAAGCAGCCTAGATCCAGGCACGAAAAGCATATGAACGTGTAGAGGAAATCTTCAAGCATCAAAGTCATATGTTTTATCTGGATTCTTTGTCAAAGCGGACAAAATTCCTAATTTCAATAACAAAAATCGCACTCCACATGGGAATCGCGTTTACGCGGTCTATAGATTATCGATATAAGCTATCCGTCCACACAACGCATGCGAAACTCAATTTTCTTTTCCTTGCTACATTGCAGTAACAAGGTCTTTTCATTGAACAAGCATAGTGTTAAGATCGCCGAAACTTCCACTAACAAATGGTTACTAAAGTCTGAAGTAGAGCTTTGTTGTGAGAGATAAAAGCGCGATAGTCGCGATAAGCGCGACGCATGTGAAACATAGTTTTATTTTGAATATTAAAACGCTGCAAAAAGAGCCTTTCAAGTAAAAAGTAAATTCTTGAATACCCCAAGATTCAAGCTTTCGAATGATTACTAATAGTTCAGTGAAAGCTCTTTGTTCAGCAGAAAAAATCCTCCTTTGAAAGATCCTTAGTCGATAAAGGAAATGATCCACTTATACACTATATTAGACAAATGGTGCATTTCTCTACTAAATACGAGGTGCACTACTTGATTTCAAAGACACTAAACATGTTCACTTATTTGCGTCTCACGTACAAACATGTCCACCATACTTTCACACCGAAATACGCAAACAAGCCATTGCCAGTTTGAACTCAAAAACTCTTGAACATTACTAAAGAAATTCCGGCCGCCAACATTTTTTCAGAACACTTTGCTATAAGTATCCATTTCTGCGTTAGGTATAGAGGCATTCAATCCGAAACGCTTGGCTTTAATTTTTATTTTTTGATATCTGTTCCAACACGCGTTTCCAGTTTGACATCATAACGTCCGAGAAAATCTTTTCTAAGTGTCGAAATAATGCATCCGTTGCTTTCACCAATATGTCGTTTCCTCCATAATGAGACTAGTTGATGTTCTAAACATCAGCACTTACTTACTTGTCGCATCAGATACTCTATGCTATCTATGTGTCTTTAATGGCAGAAGAATAGGATGAATGTCATGACAAAGGTTATAGTTTCTCTTTACTTTCAAAAACATGTCCATACTAGGGTTGTCCATCCGTTTCGTACTCTCATGCAATATCCGCAAAACCGACTAACAAAGGCAAAGACATAGCATCATAATTGATCAGTGAACGATTTTTTTCTCATCCCACAAAAAATGTTCAAAAAGCATAAGGTGACAAATTGATCTTCAATAACGCATAATAGTCGAATACCGAAGGTTCATAGCATCTCTTCAGAATTCAGTTCTCACAACTGATTCTTGCTTGTTCATGTCTGTTGGTTATATATCTTCAATGTCTACGACTGGTAACGCGAGATTCCATGATTTCACTTCCATCACATGTTAATTCAATACGGCGCTGAATTTCTTTCCTATTGCTATTGGATGCTCCAAAAGCATAAATGCATGAAGAGCATAAAGATACAAGAATGGTATGCACGACGGATAAGTAGAGAGCGAAACGTTGTAGGAGCACGGACGATTGTTGAAACGACTGCTCCGTGTGTTCGCAACACAAAATTAGGTGTCGTCATCGATGGCATCAAATACATGCAATACACTACGCCTGTAGCTAATTGGCAGTTCGGAAGTAAAAGTTCTATTTATATATTCTTTTTTTGCACACATTTCAACAACAGCTGTTTCCAAAATGCTCTACTAGTATACATCGCAGCAAAACTCATTTTACTTATGCATTTTCGTAGCGTATAATTGAACTACGGATAGTTTTTCCGGCAATTTTCGAAGGCTAAAAATATGAAACATCTATTTCAAAGACTTCGCCAAGCCGAATTCGACCCTGAGGATGGAGGCCGCGAATGTGCTTTTGCTACTGTCACGAACAAAATGGAAGCTTTGCTGGAGGCAACCACGAATCTAACTTTTCAAGAACTTGCAAGAGACCCCTGTGCAGATATCCCAACTATTTTGGTGCACGACAACTGTTAAGGGTTGGACCAATCCCGATGTAGTTCCGCACCTCTTCACAAAGGCGAATTTCACCAAAATATCATGTATGTTGTCTCGTTTAATGGTCTACAATTAATTTGATGCATCACGGTTCCATCACGGAATCCGGATGAAAAAATTTACTTAGAGTTACGTCAAGTAAACTGATAAAGTGAACCAAAAACATCGAAATCTCCGTCCTAATTAAACAAAAAGGGACCAATGATTTTGCAAGATGATATGTGCTCTACGTCGCACATCCAGCGCTGCAATGGATGAAGAAGTCGAGCTACCGCCTCATCCAGTATATTCTCCAAATCTCTTGCTCACCACACCTTCAAGCAACTTCATCGCTTTCAAAAGTTCAAAAATTGAGAAATACGTTCAGAAGTTCATTCTACGCTGCGATATGTCACGCTGAAGATATAAACTGAACCGGACATAACTTTCCGTAAAACCTAGCACGAGCATTATGATAAACGTGCTGACCCATCTTACTATTACAAGGAGTATTTCAATCATTTCAGTCCCATTCAATTCCAAGTTAAAGCACTCGCTACATTCGCACTGATTCTTTCGAGTAACTTTTGAAACCATACGTGAAACAGAGTAAGACCAAGTGACAAGACAAAATTCCTTGGAGTCTTACATTTGCCATATGTATCAGTTCGATCTTTTAGTTACAACTCATATGTTATGAATTTATGAAACAACAGCCAAACATAGACAAGTTTACACTTTTCTTTATGTTCTAAATCATCGATTTTGCCACCACTAGCACATAAGTTAGGCTACTACTTCATGTTAACTATATTCTATGGTAGTATGTTTTAACCCTTTCAGAGGTCTGGCATAGCATCTCTAGTGGTATAGGTACCGTCTTGGCGTATTCTTGCACGCCTCATCAGTTTCACATGCCCTACGGCTCACCTCTACCTACTATAAGTAGTAGCGGCACAGACGACATATCACTCTGGTCGATGTGAAAGGATCACTTGATGCCGTGCTCTAGAATATTTGAAAGTCGATGGCTTATGGTTGCTACGCAAGCATAAAACTATTTATCCCAATCGACTATGAGATATCGCCTCAGAAAAATGGAAAGTACATTCCAGAAATAAAAAAAACTACACGGCTGGATCTGACTTTTTTACGCGAGGTTTAAACATAGCCGATCGGAAATTAATGTTCAATTCTATGAATCCCTCCTTGTGAACAACACAACCATATATTCGACTAGCAACGTAGCGCATCCAAAGGAGTGAGCCAGTGTGTCTGATATAATTAAATACGACCTGGCTCAAAGTAAGAGTGGATTCACATAAAATAACTAAGATCTGCTATGACAAAGTGGAAGAAATATTTGCGCATATACACACGCATGTCCACTTGTGCATATATGGTTGTGCCTTCTAGCGTCACTACCTCTCATGGAAAGATCGACTGGATTAGCTTCCAACAACGTTCATAAACAGGACTAACAGTTTTCAAGCGGCTGACCAATCTACAAGCTAGATTCAAAGTTATTCGCTTATGCAAGAGATATATAATCGGCTTTTTGGACGACTTGTCTTCACGAGTTGTGCGAATCCCAGCACAAATTTTATCGCTTCTTCGTCTCACCATCGTTGTCCACGGCGGTGATTCAGTTCGATCACGGCGACTGCTGCTAGTCTCATACCGTGCTGTGTAAAACATGGGTAGAAGCGAGTACAGCTGATCAGTTCTACTTATAAACACATTCGCTCAACGTGTTGGACGTGGTCATCCTTGGAGGACGGATCCATCTGCGTAAAGTACACTACATAATCCTCTCATCCGTCGCTTGTTCTTCTTACCATCTAGCCGGCCTATGTGTTCCGCTAACAATGTACATTATTCTGGATTACGAAGATGAGACAAGTTCCATTGATCTGAGCTGAGCAAGCCGATTTATATTTTTCGTGCGCCGAAAATTTCAAAAGACATCAATCAAGTGCTCTATGAGTTTCTCGCAGTATTCTTGACGTGGTCAAAGTTTTAGCCTGCGTCTCTGATACACAGCAGAGGGCTAGTAGGAATGTCGAGTTCAAAAGGTTAGCACGCAATTTGAGGTGCGCTATTGGATCGGTGGCTTATGAGCATAGGCCACCTTCAAACCTTGCACAAAATCATGAACGCCTTGTAGGGACTACCACTTTCCCTGATTTATTCTGTGCTATAGGATCTGACAGCGTCGAAGCGAATGCAGACGTATCAGCGAGCTCGTTGAGCGAGTAGTTGATTCATCCTTCATAAGAGAGTTTTGACTCTCAGAGACTTGTCGGGACTACGAATACAGCTTCTTCATCGACTACTTACAGTATTCATAGGGACAGGAGATCAAGGACGCGATACGATATCGTCACAGCTGTTCACTGACGCACTGCATTAGATTTTGAAGTCACTCGATTGAAAAGAGAATGGCAAAGGTTTAGTGGAAATTTCTTATGAGCCCTTAGTTTTGCGGATGACATCATCTTTTCGATGAGCACCACTGAACCAGAAGCGATGCTCAATAAACTCAGTGATGTGAGAGAAGATATCGGACTATGTATAGATGGGAAGAACACCTAACTTACGAATATAAATGGCGTAAAGGTAACAGGATCAAAATAGATGGTTCTCTGATTACGCAGACCACCTCATACGTGTACCTCAAGCGTTTATTGAACAAGAAGAACAACGTACATATATATAATATATAATATATGTGTATATATGCATATATCTAAATACCTATGTGCATATATATATGCATATTTATATACATGTACATATACGCACGTATATGCACGTTCATATATGCACGTGTAACATACATATGTGCATTTACATGTGTATATATAAAGATATGATATATATATACATGATATATATATAGGATAGGGGACGAAGCTTTCGGCGTTGATCAATCCTTAAGGGACGTATCAGGCATTCTTCTTCAATTGGTAACTTCGCTTGAGGTGATTGAATGCATATCTGGTCATTACAATAACTCGCGGTAGGCTACTGCTGTATCCAGTCACTGCTGCTTATAATCCCAGACAAGTTTGATACCAATTCACCGACCTCGAAGATATGGTGGCTTGATGAGCTATGAGTATGGGATCGAAACACTGACATCATATGCGACGCAGAGACCTCTTACCACTGCACCACATGCCCACATATTTACATATATAGTATTTATTCAATAAACCCCGTGCATGGTTTCATAACATCGCACCTATGGAGTTGTAGGATCTGGCAACCTCGTAAAAAAAAAACAGTTGGCTATGAAATTTGCTTCGCCCGAACCCTGATCAATCTAAATGGGATGCTTGCTCACGGTAAAGAGCTGTGCCGAACCTTCACAACCTTAGGTAGCGCTAGACCTTAAAACTGCTCTGTGACGAATTTTTTATCGATTTTTACTTACCTCAATATCCTGTTACGTATTATCAAACATTCGTCGATGTCCTATCCTAGCAAATAAGAAAATATTTACACCTGAACCCCATTTCATTTCTTTCTCATTTAATTGGTTTGAATCTCGTATCCAAGACACTGAACGTTCACCTCTTATACCACTTCTTTTAATCATATCTTCCTACTCCTCTTTGGCCTTCGTTATCCCTTGAAACCAGCTGCACATCGCTGGTCTAGAGCTATGACAACCTTTCGTGGACCATGAATTTATGTACCATGTTTCTTGCAGCAAAAACCTTGGGCCATCATTTAGCATGTCTAGCCTGTGAAGTACAACCTGTTGCTTGTTAAGGACTACTAAACCATATTCCACAGTTATATTACTCTTTCTTTTTCCAAATTCACTACTGTAGAGAATTTTGAAAAAAAAATACTACAACGAAAATTCTTGTTGAATGGATTCTCAAGTGAAACACGGATGAGGCGGCACATACAAGATCAAATTAAACGATGATGTGAAATCTCTCCGATCACAACACATTTACGACCTTACTTCTTTAGTAACTTTCTGGAGAACTACATAATTTGTAGAGTTAAACTTGAAAAACACATGAAAAAAAGGTTTCTTCGAGATAGTTTGAAACTGCATGGAATTTATCTAGTAATTTTTCCACTTAAACTGTTCTTAACAAATCGAAAGGCTAGATATATTGAGGATTTTCGAAAAAATTCATTAAAATCTAAATTTTTGAAAAGAACTCTAACATCGAAGTGCGATCTGATACACTCAAGATATATTATCAGATTGATACTGTTTTGAGCGAGGTCTATAAAAATAGTCGAACGAAAATGTACAATTCGTTATAATTGCTCAGACTGATTATATAAAAAAGTAACGTTCTGTAAACAAAACCCCTCTTGTTCAATATGATCGTTGGGCGAAATATGAGCCTTGATTTAAAACGAAAAAAAGGATGATTTGCGGGTAACGAGTAATTTGCAGTTCATCAAAATAATATAAGGAAAGATGCCAATCGTACATTCATTACTTAAATATCTGTAAATCGAAAGGTTTATATTCCGTTCAATGAAGTCCACTTTGACTGAAAACACAAGACCGAAAACTAGTAAAATGGAAGACAAACTTGATAGTAAACACAACACCGTACTTCGATAAAAATATAGTAGTTTCATAGATAACATTACAGTTTTGTCTTTGTGCAAACAACTGCATTCGTTTATATCGAGTACCTTGCTTATTGATCCTCCTTTCCTAATGTACTCTGTATAAAAGAATATAAAATTGTAGTGAATTGCTGACCCTCTTTTGAAATAGTCAGTTGTCCAATCCTGAGGAGACAGGGACTTAGTTTACTACTTATTGAATTTAGACATCCATTAATTTAGAAGTTATATGTTACCTGGAGCGGAATATCAGCTCTTGCTGAGATCACTTTACGTCGCATGATGAGTAACGAATTGATTCAAAGGAACTGTTTCTCATCCCACGTCCTCCACTATTTTTGATCCATAACAAATCGGGAATTCACAGCGATAATCGAAATTAGTATTTTCTTCAGTGATCCAGTCGTCGAGAGAAGGGTGGCGCTGTGATTAGTGACAGAGTGTATCGGAAAGCGAGGTGATTAGCGATGCGCTGGTTCGACCTCCTCCCAACACTCTCTCATTGATCCTTCATTATATTCCGCCAACTTGTCATGAGGTCTGGTATGACTCTTGTACAGCCGAACACGTGTTCGTCCTTACGACTCCTCAATTAATCAAGTGAGC
This sequence comes from Parelaphostrongylus tenuis, assembly GCA_019055375.1. NCBI lineage: Eukaryota > Metazoa > Nematoda > Chromadorea > Rhabditida > Metastrongylidae > Parelaphostrongylus > Parelaphostrongylus tenuis. The sequence continues at coordinate 149,403 of JAHQIW010003252.1, forward strand.
GCTTGGGATCGCCTTAGCTCGACTACCTCCAAAATTGTGAAGAGAATCGTGTCGACTACAATTCTACGACGTTTATAAAAAGTTAGTCTTCAAGTAGCAGCCTAAGCAAAACGTGGAGTCTTCGAAGATCTTTGTGAAGGATATAATCGGGGATACGAAACAAATGCAAGAAGTGTTGAGATTCGCTTCATAAATGGTGATGATGGGTAGTGTGAGATTAAACGAAAAACTAGTGATTCTTCTGTTTTGAAAAAAAAAATGTGTGGTTTCGTTAGAATCGTATAACACTGGAAAGTTTACGAGATAGACGTGAAATTACATTTGAACTGGTTAACAAATTAGATGATAAAGAAAGCATAGAAAAATCTCTTGGGGATTTCATAATGGAAATCAATAGATCAGGGGAACTGATATCGGATGGTGTAATCGACACTACAAAAAAAAAGGACAGACTTTTGAAAAGTCTGAATGGATGCAATAAGTTAGTATCACATTCAGTTCAATCTCAGAGATGTTAGTATATCAAAAACAGCAAGTTCACTTGAACTGGATATCAGGCTAACAATACTGTATTGTGCGAAAAGACCCACCCTCTGATACCGGCTTCAACTTGACGTCGCAAATTGCTCTGGGCGATATCCAGCCAACTTTCACCGAATTTATTGTAGTTATGGATTGCTAGCGTTGCCATTATCAGCGAACGATTCAGAGCTATAGGTATTAACTATTTCGATTCAAGCACGTGAAAATTCATACAAATTCGAGACTCCAAAATCATCCAATAATTTAAATCCTTCAAATACCGACTTTCTATAGAACTAGGCGATAATAATTGATATGAGTAAGCCTTAGGAGCTTATCCTTTCTACAACTATAAGTCCATAAACTGTAAACATAGATACCATGATTTCTGAGCGCCATATAGCTCACCCAATGATCAACATGATTTGCCTAATCAAACTAATCATCATTCTCCACTTTAAGACCAATTTTAACACAATTTAAGCTTTCTATTCATTCCACATAACATCTGTTTAATGCTCTAAATTCGCCAATTATCTTATTAGATGACATCCACAATCAATTTGAACAGCTAAGTCTCTCTCTCAAAAAAATTATTATTTATATTGACTACATGATATATTAAAACCTAAGGAGATAGCGAGCATTGCACAGATTATAACACATATGCAGACGAAATTCGACATAGTCACTCTCAGGAGCCACAGGTTCCACTCCATGTAAGCTTCAACAACAATAAACTGTTCACATAAGAACGAGTTCCTAATCTTATAGCAAGGTTATGCTGCCCCATCCGTGCTGAATTACTCACTGAGATATTTGAGCAGAAACTTTCAGTAACACTACTTTTGAACAGAGAAAATTACACAAGGTTATCCGGAAAACAGCGGAAGCTTCAAATACACAACTCCAAAACACATAATTTGGTCTTTATGGAGAAAAGTGTTACAATTTTGTTCTGCTGCCAGATCAGTTAAAAACACTAAATATATTCCAAGAACTCAAGTTCGAAATAATCACGCAATTTGCGAACTGCCAGAACAAGATTGAAAGTCCAGAAGCGCTTATTGTTAAAAGTAAAGTGGACAAAAACCAAACATTTTCACAATTAAAAGGGTTTCACTTTCTTTCAGAGAAACAACTATTCTACAAAAGGCGTTGAAGGCTAAAAAGGGAATGAGAAATTTACATCAATCGTACATGATGTATGTTTCAAGAAGCAAGGCGCTAGCTGCTCGATTCCCAACGCTCTTTTGCATTCAATCAACCAACACCTTAGGGAACACCTTACTCGACTAACATCAAAACTGCAACAAGAATTGTTTCGACGAGCATTCCACGAAGTTCATATAGAAGACGTAATCATCGAGCAACAGTCGAAACAACACGTGGAATGTTCGAAAACCTCAGTGAAGGATAATATGAGAATACGAATCGAATGCAAGGAGTGCTGAGATGCGGACAGTAAACTGTGATAAAATTGAAAATGTGCTGGGATCCGCACAAGTTGTGAAGATGGACCATTCAAGTATCCAAGTAAGTAAATTGTAATAGTGCACCTTGTAAAATCAAGAAATAAATGCCTTCGCAGCACTAAGCTATCAAAACTACCAATTGCCTCAAATCCATACAAAATGCGCGCTTGACAAAATTTACATATAACTTTTCAGATAAACCTGTCCGTGGGTCGTACTTGATCAGATCACTGCATATTCATTCGCAATCTAATGTTCAAATATAATGAAATTGGATTATGTACAATATCTAAAAGTACATAATTTGTATATGCAACCCTAACATTAGAATAGCTTTTTTTTGAGTTTTCTCGACTGTTGTACTCTTTACTACCACACTTTACTACTATACTGTTTACTCGTTTTCCCTATTGTTTCCGCCATCCTTCCTTGATTCCTTCCGTCAGATGAGCTTCTCATCACACATATCTTGCATTAGATGTATAATACTATACCTGATGATTATTTATTGGGCCACGCATGTCAGTGGTCTATCAAAGAGGGCTGACTTATAGAGCCCGATACACGTGTTTCGGTCTTGCGATCTCGTCAATTGGGCAGTTACCCTTTCTCGTCTTTTGCCAGTCCTATGTGGGTGCTAAAGTCCCCAAACTGAGTTAGCGACGACGAACGTTTTGCACTCTATGTCCAGTGAAATTCTCACCGAACTTGAAACAAAAATTCTATATTGAATATATTAGCTAAAAGCAATCGAGTGTACAACACTCTGTGTTCGCTGAGAATTTCACTGGACATAGAGTGTAAAACGTTCATCGTCGTTAACTCTTAGTGTGGGGACTGGAGCACCCACAGAGATTAGCAAAAGACGAAAAAGGGTAACTGCCCGACCGACGAGATCGCAAGATCGAAACACGTGTATCGGGCTCTGTAAGTCAGCCCTCTTTGACAGACCACTTACATGCGTGGCTCAATAAATGATTATCAGGCATATTGAAATTTGAGCTTTGGTCTTAAGAAAACACTCGGAACGAAAGATATGACATAATACTATACATCAAAAGAAAGGGATATTTGTGCTACGCCTGTACACAACCAAGTGCAAGCTCTATCGTTCAGGACAGGTCGTGTGAAAAGTTCGTGCTGTTTTGATTCTGTAGTCTGAAATTTGCACTGAAATCTCATGATTTTGGTATCATTCAATTGCGCATTATCTTGCGAACATTCTGATAAACAAATTGTTTCTACTTGCTCTAGGATGGAGCTGTCGTGGGAACAAATTCGCTTGCTGCTCATAGATGAATGGCGCGTAGGGGAAAAGACGGCGCGCAAGATTAATAAAGCTTCAGGCGATGAGCAGCAAGCGAATTTCAGCCTCATCTTAAAACAAGTATAGGCAAGTTGTGTACCAAAATGTCCGTTAGAAAATGCGCATATCGAACGATACCAAGATCATGCAATTCCATTGCAAAAACCATAATGAAAAACCAAAACCGCATGACTTTTTACACAATCCATTCGTATTCGTCACGTTCCCCAACATCTCTAAACTTATGGACGGTTTGACAGTTTGTGACGGAAAATGACTGACAGACGAGTGGGTGGAAACAATCAATGTAAGCGCCACAATTTCCCCATTAGCGCTACACAAAGTGGGATAGACACAATACTTAAAATCCAGAAAACACTATCGGGACAGAGGCACCCGTACCGCTGCCAAACAAACACACGAACTGGTAAGCACATGGTGCAAGTGAAAGTGAACATATCAGTAAGAAACAACTACCGTCTACGTGAGACATACGAAATCCTATGGAAAAAAAACATAGCAAAGCGCCATTACTGCACGAATTTGGAACACACGGAACAACTATCCTGATGGATAATGATTTGCCACATTACTGGTTAGTATAGTAGCAGATCAAATCCTACCAAGATTGAAACTTAACCGTCGATTTTGCGGTGCTTAGGACGAAAACCAAAAATCCTACATATTTTGGGCTTGTTACCACGAATTAATTTTGCACTTATCGTTCAACCGCAAATCAATAAATACCCAAATAAATGAAATGGTTTTCTCCAAAATACAATGCTTGCTCTCACACTGAACGCACTGAACACAGCTGATATAGCCAAATGGATAAGAAAGTTCAGACTGTAGACATTTTTGAGAAAATGTTTGAATTTTCGACGGAGATCACCTACTTATAAATGTGAATGCATGAACTCACCAGTTGTGGCAGACACATGAATAGGAAGGCCGTTCTTAAATGCTCCACACCCGACCTGAAGTGTTGTTCAAAGAACATCCATCTATCTCAGCATATTTACGAAACACTCCACTACTGCAGAACATTGTCAAATGGTCACAAACTGTGAACATACCTGAGCGAAGAAGAGTTCATGTGTCACCGGATTGTATACGATTCCAGCACGAAGCTCTTTGTTGATGGCGAGACCAACGCAGATAGCGACGATGGGAATTCTGAATCTTGTAGCGTAAAGAAACACAAAGCAATCATTTCAACGTTCGACAGGGTATCAACAGTCAGTACTGGAAGTAATCTCTGTGGGTGCTTCAGTCCCCACACTAAGAGTTAGCGACGACGAACGCTAGCAAAAGACGAGAAAGGGTAACTGCCCAACTGACGAGATCGCAAGCTCGAAACACGTGTATCGGGCTCTATAAGTCAGCCCTCATTGACAGACCACTGACATGCATGACTCAAAAAATGATTGCAAGGCATATTGAAATTTGAGCTGTGGTCTTAAGAAAACACTTGAAACGAATATTATGATATATCTATACGAATGTTTTTATGGCTCACATCACACATTAGGCACTTAGCAGCACTTCCTGCGTTCGGTTCCTTTTCTTGCTTACATCATCTATAAACTTTTCAAATTCTGTGTTTGGATTAGGCGGCTTATTTCGCATATAAATAACATAGAAATTTCTGAAGTTCTCAGAAGAACAAATTTCGACTCGCTTCTCCACATCGTAGATGACCTAAGGGTCAACTTATAGCGGGATTCACCGTTCCTAGGAGCATCCAACCTGCTAAATTTCCCACAATACCCAAAGCTCAAGGCCTTAGTGGTGAAGTCCTGAAAAGGTCCTCAACTGGCGATTTCGGATTTCACAGAGAGACCATGTTCGACAAGAATTCAATCTGCTAATGGAAGAAAAGAATTCAGCCTCACGTTATAACAGAAAAGAAGCTAGGCCAGATTAAAGAAATTCAACCAAAAGCAAAAAGTGCTGGTAAAGGGACGAGATAGATAGACACGTTATCTACATATCCGATAAAATAAAATCATATTTTATCCCTTTATCTCGAGTGCTTTGCTTAGACCACGCTCAAATCTCAATATATCCTTTCATCCTTATTTGAGGCAACATGTCATGTGGTCTGGTAAGGGCTCTTGTACAGCGCGAGACACATGTTTCGTCCTTACAGACTCATCAGCCGGGCAGAACCCATCGTCTGTCGATCTTTTCATAGTCAGTTCTCTCGGGAGCCTTGCATTCCTTATGGAGAGTCATCGACGACGTACGCTTTACACTCTATGTCAGGTGAAACCTTCACCTAACACAGAGTGTTTTGCAAGCGATTGCTCATTGGCTGGTATTTTATCATAATTATACCTTAACTCTCCTTTATTATACCTTTTGAAATTTGAGCGTGGTCTAAACAAAGCACTCAAGATAAAGGTATAATCATGATAAAAGTACCAGCCAATGAGCAATCGAGTGCACAACACTCTGTGTTAGTGAATGTTTCACTTGACATAGAGTGTAAAGCGTACGTCGTCGATGACTCTCTATAAGGAGTGTAAGGCTCCCGAGAGAACTGACTATAAAAAGATCGACAGACGACGGGTTCTGCCCGGCTGATGAGTCTGTAAGGACGAAACATGTGTCTCGGGCTGTACAAGAGCCCTTATCAGACCACATGACATGCTGGCTCAAATAATGATGAAAGGACATATTTTATCAATAAATGCAGTCAAAAGGAAGTCACAGCAAAAAGCGTACAGGAACTCGATATCCACCATTTTTAGGTGCCTTGATGCCTTTTCATAGGCAAAGGCAGGACAAAATTCAAAAAACTCATACGAACTCTGATCTACCAAATTAAACGGACCGGTGAACGAAATTCGTAGTGCCATCTATAGGATCGATAATCCAAGTCGGATCATCCGTATATGTAAAAGTACCGCCGCTCGCCGACTCTTCAGCAATAAACCTAAATCAAGGAGTCCATCTTGCCGGGTGATCACGTTAAAAAAAAGAAGAGCATTTGATGGCGAAAATGACCTACTTGTGGCCAGGGAATGCCTTCTGATAAACCGTTTATTAGTAGTTTCTCCACCGCTTGATCCGTCTCCGTGACTAAATCTGTGGCGGATTCTTTCGTTTTAACAACACATAGCGGCTGCTCGAATGCATTACGAACAATCTGCAAGCAACTGTATATACATATACGCATGGATCTTCAGGTCCACATAGAGAAAGTACATTACGAGTCCTGCAAGGAACCTTCAGAACCTCCTTTGCTTGAAATAAAAGTCGAAATAAAGAAAAAATAAGTGATGTGATAAAATCAAAGCACAACATACCCGCCCCGCTTCCTTGACCAAACGCAAGGCGGTGTTGACGAATTCTTGTTCGTCTGGATGAACGGGTACGAACACCATCTGAAACCTCCAACATTTCTCAAATCTTTCTGCCAATTTGTTTTTAAAAAAAGCAGTTAAAATCAGAACACGACTAGCAGGATGATCTATGACAAAAAAGAGCGGTATACTCATGGTGTAGTGGTAGCAAGCGACTCTGACATGAATGAAACACGGGTTGAACTCCCACCTGTTGTCGAGGATTTTGTATATCACTCAGCATTCTTTCACATCAAAATAAAGTTATTCAAATAGTCGCTGCAGTTCCAGACTCGATGCTAATCCATTTTGCATTAGATTGATGTTCTCCTTCTCATGCCTACTCGAGCTGCATTTATGTCAAAACTGCGAGGACTACACTTTGATATAGTCACTTTTAAGTAGTTTCCAAGAGCAGACACTATCCGTTAACCTCAACATTATTTAATGAGTTACAGTTGCTGCTTGATATCCCAAAACATGAGGAATCTATAAAAAAACTTTATTCGAACAGCTACCGTTTCGCCGGTTTCGTACTATCGCGATCCAAAATTCATTTCTAACGCCCTTTTTTTTATTATTTTATTGATTTATTTCATTCTATTTTTACGTTTTTATCTCGCGTTATTCTGAGGAATGACAACTCTTCTCATAGCAATTATATCTAAATCAATTTCGCTAACAAAATGACAGTTATTAGAGCAGATATGAAGATTTATCTTCTCGATAAAAGTCGTCTAGTTTTTCAAGTAAAATCCCAAGACCGACTATCTATTAACCTCGGCATAGTCTCATTTCTTCTATGCGATCCAAAACTCTCTTCTAACGTTTTCTGCTAGGGTTATGGAGGTCTTTGGCTTAGTGGAATGTGGATCTATACGATCTTTCCTAGGCTCTGACGAAGGCGACCCGCCGAAACCTTAGCCACCTCGAACATTGTATATTCAAACTGCATTACTAACTGTATTGTAGTATGCGTCGTTAGACTTCAATAAATAATATCAATAACACCTCGGAACGGCTAAACAAAAGAAAATACTCGGTTTCGTTTTGCTCAAAGCCTGGAAAGATAAGGTTGTCAACATCCCAGTCATTGCAACTTCATCACAAAAAGTCAACAAAGCGGGATTTCAACCACATCAAGCACAAAACGGCTTCCAACAGACTCACCACTTCCTTATGAGCGTCCTGGTGTGTTGTGCGAATGGAGAGCAACCGGGCAGAGTTCTGCAAAAGTCACACTTAAGTATTGTAAAATCATCGGTATATGATTAAACGATGTTTCTTTGATAACACAAGTAACACTGACGGAGGGAAAACCTAACAAAAAGAACTCGTTCCACCGCACGATAGCTTTAATTTGCGATGTAACTGAAGCCTCAAGCTCAGTATCCATGGGTATATTTGAACTCATATCTCCTCAGTTTACAGATAGATAGGACAGCATAACTCTTTCCTATAAGAGGTAGGACACGGCTCTGTGGAGAGTTGTGGTCCCATCGATTTCCATAGGCATAGGCCTAGGCTACGTCCTCAGCCGAAGCCATCTTCAAAAATATCATGGGACCACAACTCTCCACTAGCGTCAAAAGGTTATAGATCCATAAAAACCTAGGACTTGGGCACTTATGAAGCGGGATACTAAACTAAATCTGATGCAAAAAAAAAGATTTTCACTCAAATCAACGTGATCACTGTAAAATTACATGAAACCAAGAATGACTCTGATCAGATACAGAAACCACAAGTAACCAAATGAATATGCCTGGCAATCATTTTTTGAGCCACGCATGTCAGTGGTCTATCAAAGAGGGCTGACTTATAGAGTCCGATACACGTGTTTCGATCTTGCGATCACGTCAGTCGGGCAGCTACCCTTTCTCGTCTTTTGACAATCCTATGTGAGAAAAAAAAACCCAAATGAGTGAATGACAAAAGTATGTAACTAAATAAATGAAACAGAAATACAAGTAGAACAGAGCACAGTCAAAAAATCAAAAAGCCTGCTTACACTATTTCAACAAACCTTCCTACTCCCTGTAAATATATCTCTTCAATTTTGTTTTCTAAAATTCTGGCCAAATTAGATCTCCTTGCAATCTTAAAAGTAGCCTAACTATGGCGCTCCCAATGACTGCAAGAAATTGAGAGTAAGGGGATCGAACCACACTGTTTCGTGATAGGCTGCACCTCTAACCACTCTGCTATGCCAACACCCCACTTTTTACTATTGGAAACGGGACTAGTTTTGACGAACTCTGAGTGAAAATACCAGATCAATGAGGAACTTAGTGCAGCACACTGAGAAAATCGTTCTATTTTAGTACTAAACATTTTAAAAGCTACCCAGGAATAGGGAAGGAAGCCTCCATATGGGAAGTATAGCTCACAAATGACTCGAATTCTCCATCACATGAAATCTGCGCCAAGCATATAGATATCGATCGTAATCTATCAAATATCTAGAACTGCCCTCGAAAATAAGCACAGCAGAACGAAAGGGAGAAGGCTTTCGATTGCCTGGAAAACTTATGAAAGAAAGCATTCAAAGGTTTGGGTGGTGCTTTTTCTTCGTTGAAATTCGCCTAGTCGAAAACAAGCGCTGCCAAATATTCCAATAGCGATAAAACTATTTAGAAAGTAATGAAGGTTAGCAACGCTTATAACATGCTATAGAATACCCAATAAAGTGGAGTGCTATGCAAAAACATTTGCGTCAGTAGGGATTCCAACCCAGATCTCACTCTTTCCAGGAGCGTATGCTAGCCGTTGCACCACCGCCGGTGCCGAGTTCGAATCCCGGCTGACGCAAATGTTTTTGCACAGCACTCCACATTACTGGGTATATCATTTAGCTAACGTCAGAATTATCGAAGAATGACGCATGATACGGCGCGAATCGAACAAAACTGTTGAAAAAGTGACGCTAGAACACGTGCGCTCCACTGAGAATGTGAGCATGCTCCATTGAGAATCATGTTGACCATGAGGAATAGCTGCTGCGTCGGCAGCAGACCATACCTCCTCCCATCGATAGCCCTGAGTCATAGTCGACGTAGAATTACAACCATGATACCTAAACATGGCTTAAACCCATGAACCACCTGGGGACCCTAGTCGACACCTCGTTTCTTCCCACTTAAAGCTTAAACCCTTGATCCACCTGGGGACCTTAGTGGACACCCCGTTTCTTCCCCCGAAGGAAGTAGCGGCCTGACCGGCAGGTAGCAGGGAGCGACGCAGTGCTCTCAATTCACTGGAGTCCATGTCGCATTATAAGACGTCTGACAGACATAATATAGTATACCGTCCCAATCGAATAATTTCACAAGACCATGCTCAAATTCCAATATGCCTGGCAATCATTTTTTGAGCCATGCATGTGGTCTTTTTCTCCAAAAAAAAAATTACCAAGCATATTGAAATTCGAGCGTTTCTTAATAAAACACTCGAAACGAAAGATATGACATATTTAACGCTATCAGCCAAGAGCAGTCGACTTTGAAACATCGCCATTCAACGATAGTTCCACTTAATAGCACGTGTCAAAAGTTCGTCCGCGCCAGCTCTACATAGGGGTTGGGTTCTCCCGAGAGTATTGCAAAATAAAGACGAAGGGTACTGCCCGACAGACGAGGCTGTCAAAGCCGGAAAACCGCGTGTATCAAGCTCCATAAGTTGCCCTATAAAAGATCACATGCATGGCACAAAAAATGACTATTAGGCATAATATGACATGATGTAATGAAGGCCATGGTCAAGTGGTTAGTGACGGTCGGCGCGGCTCGCGCGGCGTTCATACCGCAGCCTCCCAACACTTTCCGGCAATCAATAACGAACGCCCTAGAAAGCTCCCCAACCTGGCTATCCTCGAGACTACAATTAGGCGTGCTAGAGCAGCATTCTAAGACGTTGGGAAAGACGATGAAGCCCCTAAGCAAGCGAGAACACGTATTGAATGCGGGAAGTATAGGGACCTGCACAATACAAGAAAAAAGCTTTGATACTGATGAAGTAAAGTGATAAAAAGTGAGAGCAGCTCTTCTAATCACCGAAAGCTTCAACAAAAGCACGAGATGGATTTTAATACTGACATTTGCGAAATATCGTCGATGCAATGAAAAGACATTCATATGATCTCACTACATTCAACAAATAGGATTGAATGTTCACCACGAGGTTTTAAAAACAGTCGGTCATACGGATTAATCTCGGTATACCAGCCGAAATCCATCGACTGAACAGTGGTGATGGACCAGTGTCATTGTAGACTATGCCTTCACCAGATACGCCTCCATCCTTGCTTCAATGCAGGGCTTAATGTGGGGCGGGTGTCACTGACGAGGAGGCTGAAACCTCCGAAACACGGGTGTATAGCCCTGGCGTACCAACCTCGTTTATGCGAAAAACATTCTTTTTTTTGGAATTAATTTTGAATGTTTATCACGAGGTTCTAGAAACAGTCGATCATATGGATCACCAAATAGGGATAGGTTTAGTAAAGGTGACCACGGGTGACGCAAGGGCCATGGTCTTGAGTTCTGAAAAATCGACCCCATTTTTTTGAAAAGACTTTTCTATAGTGCTATAACATTCAAGATTAAATTATGTTCTACACCGGCCGCGTGATTTTACTACAACTTCGCCGTAAGCACAGAAGCATTTGAGCGTGTAGAGGAAATCTTGTAGTATCGAAGTCATACGTTTTATCCGGATTTCTTTTCAAAGCGAAGACATATCCTAAATTCAATAACAAAAATCGCACTCCACATGTGAATCGCGCCTGCTCGACTCATCGATCGCGCTATCAATCCACGGCCAATACACACCCAGCACATACACCAACCAACAAGCAGATGCACCCACGTATGTGAAACTCAATATTAATTTCCCTACTATACTGCAGTAAAACGGTCTTTTCAAAAAACAAGCACAACGTTCGAATTGTCAAAAGTTACGCTGTTGAATGGTCACTTATAATTTGAGAAAAAGGTTTGTTCTGTTAGAAATATGCGTGTATACAACACAAATGTTTTTTTTTTGCTACAGCGTTGTAGAAAGGCTTTTTCCAAAAACGAACATGTAGCGCAGTAGCCTAAGATTTGAGCTTTCGAATGATTACTAACACTCCTATTGAGAGTTCTTGTCCAGCGAAAAGGGTCGTTTCTTCATTTGTCTCCGTCTAATAGAACAGAACCTAGTTTAGAATGAAAAGTGGGCCAACTATCACCCAGTTATACGAGATCATCATGAAGTTGATTGCTTTACCGTACGTATTGCGATTTAAAATGAGAGTTACCCTAAGGCATGAACATCAAAGCGAACAGAATTGAAATTACCATCAATAAGCATGATTCAAATTATGTTGATGGTGAAAATGAGAAGAAAAGCTTAGAAAACTAATCTTTATTCAAAGCTTCACGAAGTTGGTATCTTTTTCCCAATCAATTGTTCTTCTTTCCGGCCTATGGGTTTCTGCGGTTGCTTGTGGCTGACGTTTCGGCAAGTACGCCTTCTTCAAAGCCGTGCAATCTAGTCTAGGGAATATGCTAATGATGCTAATAACCTAAAGAGTGCACGTGGCTCCGTGGTAAGATGTGCCCTGCGACACATACGTGGGTTGACGATTCAAAGCCACCCGAAGGCTCACCAAGCCTTTTTTCCCTCTGAAGGTGGTAAATTGGTACCAAACTTGTCTGAGAGGTTAGCAATACTGACTTGGTAAGGACAACGTGTGTCACTGTAAAAGCCATATGTGCAACAATGCTCGATGAAGTCGAATGCGTGGCGCATCCATCAAAGATTGATCAACGCCGAAAGATTTGTCCATTCGAACTTTTAATGTCAAGATTAAGGTACATGCGCCATCTAGAAGTCCTTTGAATGCACCAGTCAAGTTCAATACTTTCCTTCCTCTTCTTCCTTTTTTGACAACTGCACAGGAACTCGAAATAGAACAGCTCGAAAGACGCTGTAGTTCTCATCTTCTTTTGATCCCACAAAAAATATACACTGAAAATCATGTTCCAATCGATCGCCCTTTTGACGTTAACCACAAAATAAATACAGCTGTGGTAGGAAATTTGATGATCCCCTTACTGATGTATACTAGGCTAAAATTGTATTGTTGCTTAGCTACTTGTCGTTTACACTCATTTTAAGGAAGTTGACAAAATCATCGCAAACAAGTAGGATGCCTCACAAATCTGGTCATATAATTTTCCGATGAATCAGTCATCTTTGAAGAGTTCACAAGTCTATGGGTCGCAAATAAAAAGCTAGCGTATCAGTGAACTATTTTTGATCCCCGAGTACACGGATAATTGAAATTTTGCACTGCAAAGTTCCGGCGATGAAAGAGGTCGTGGGCGCACATTAACAGCTGACGACCATCACGATGAAAGGCGAGTGATGATAGATAAAGCCCTGGCGTTGATTAAATCCTGAGAGCACGCCATGTAATTAAGTTCTTCAAGCACTACAGAGACTACTCAATGCGTAGCTGGCCTGTGTAGTAACTGCGAAGGCCCCCTCTGGTAACGAATCAGTGCTGCTACACTCCTAAACAACTTTCGTGCCAATTTCCCTACCTCGAATAATTGTAATGCTTACTGAGCTTGGGCGTAGAATTGAAAGAGCGGCCGCGCGTAGCACGATTCAACTGTTATCTGCTTTGCATCTAATCGATGCTTATACAACACGAATGGTGGTCCAGCGGGATTCGTGGAAAAGTTTCGGAAGTTTAGAGGATACTTGTCCAGATGCCGCTTTCTTGCTTTCCAGTCGTCCTCCATAGAACTTCATTTGATACTCTCGGGATTCACTAGACCTTCCCTTTGTCTACCTGTCGTTCTTTCTTTTCATTATATGAACTGTCCATCAATGTTTGATTTCACTACAAGCGTTAATTGTTTATGCAGCACTGCCCGGAAAGAACAAAATGGAAACGAACGGTGAAGAGGAACCACTCATCAGCCACCACACGGTGAACACACCTTTGATGACATTGCATTGCGTAATCGTATTTTTCCGAGTGAAAATGATACTGAAGGGTGAGGGAAGAGTCAAAATCGTCTCATGATTAATGCAGTCAACAATAGTAGAATTCACTTAAATTCTATAACAATGACTTAATCAAATGATTAGACGGTAGTTTTGAAAATAATCCCTGTTGTCGATTTTGTACAAAAGTACGGCACGTGAAAGCCTTTGATGTTGACTGCCCCTTCCAATCTGAACATAATGTCCCAGGTGTCTTGCAAGAAAGCTGTAAGTGGCAAACGTCAGCTTGTAAAAAAACAGTCGAAGACGAAAGAGTGTCCAGTCTAGGAGCTACGCCTAATCTCAGTGAAAAAGGAGAGTGCTTGATTCAGATGCTGTGGATCAAAACAAGTTCATGTAGGATTTTTATAGCTGTTCCATTTTTATAGTACATTATATTTCCTCTTTTTAGAAATCCTTTCGTATTTTTTTATAACATTTGAACCTCGTCTTCAAATTAAGACGTTTGTTCAGTATGAATTCGATATGCTTTCAGTAGCGCCTTCCGGCCCTCCGCTAGATTCTCGTCTTCGCGATGTCTACAAATTCATATGGCACAACTTGGATTGAAATCACTATGTGAAACAGCTTATTTTCGCAAAAAAAGCATATTTAAAAAAAAATTCCCCGCACTCGACAATTCATGGAAAAAAACTTTTCGGATGAAAATTCCAATGTGAACCGAGGACGACGACTAATTAATCATAGTGAAGCGTGCTACCAAGCAGCCGTCACATGAAGTTAGGCATAGTCGAACTTGTCTTAACACATAATGCTCAAGATTCATTTGCTAAATGCACGGAAATAACAGCCGCTGTGAATCTTAGATCAACATATCTTAGCTTATAGTGAACGTCGTTTTTAAAAAACATCACCATGTCTGGTAAACATTTTCGAGCCACATATTGATTCACTGATTACCAGGCATATTGAAATTTGAGCTGCTGTCTTAAGAAAACACTCGAAACGAAAGTTATGATATATTGAATATACTAGCCACGAGCAATCGAGTGTACAACACTTTATGTTTCGTGAGATTTTCACTGGACATATAGTGTAAAACGTTCGTCGTCAATAACTCTTGGTGTGGGAACTGGAGCACATGCACAGGATTGGCAAAAGACGAGAAAGGGTAACTGCCCGACTGACGAGATCGCAAGATCGAAACACGTGTATCGGGCTCTATAAGTCAGCCCTCTTTGACAGACCACTGACATGCGTGGCTCAAAAATGATTACCAGGCATATTGAAATTTGAGCTGTGGTCTTAAGAAAACACTCGAAACGAAAGTTATGACATCATCAGTTCTACTTTGCAGATTCTAGCACTTTTGATCAAACAGTTCCCTAGCATCTATCATCTACGAAGGGCTCCAAAGTTCTGCGTGTTGGCTTGGCTGTCAATCAAGATTTTTTGGCTTTATTATGGGTGATCTTGAATGTCGGTCAAGTCAATTCCCTCTGTAGTTTTGAAATGGCCGTGCTAAAACACTCTCGTATGTATTGGAGGTAATGAGTGGTTTGACTCTAGAGATGTTTACAGCTGACTTGACTAGCTTTGAAAATGACAGAATTAGTGAGCTAGAGACAGCGTCGAACCAGTAACGTGTTCGTGATGAACACCATTACTACTACAACAAATTTGCGGTAGCTTGAATCACGGCGAATCTGGTCAAAACTTGATCGGTCAGATTTCTATAAGTATCTATACTATGCTAGTTTTTATCAAGTAATCACGAGTCAACAAAGAAGCAGCAAACTACTTTCTTGACATCATCCTGGATCGTGGTTGAATCTTCAGAATGAAAAATGGGTTTAAAAGGGATAAAAAGGCCCAAAAGACGGTTTAAAGCGACAGATTGATGTTGCAGGAGTAACGAAGTAAAGATGTGTTAGGCGAAGTGTCCAAAATACGTATCATCTCTAAAGAGTGTGATGAGTCACGAATAAGGAAAAAAGGACGAAAAAAGGTATTTCGTCTAACGAAACAAGATGCTGTTTCGTACTGTATCGCTCGAATCTCCAGCTGTCGCTATGACCTTGAAAATTTCAGAAATCTAAACTATATTTTCAATTTTTTGAAGCTCTCAGTTTCAAACTTAGATGAGCTCAAAAAAACTCAAAATATAAAATAGATGTGATGGAACAGAATCTCTTCCATGGGCATATGTAGTTCTTAGCAGGTACACACTATCGACTGAGAAATTATTGTCAGTTATCGGAAAACAAGTCGCGACTGATACGTGATACGATATTTCTTTTGCTCGATGATGCCTTAGTTCTAAATTTAGTAACAATCATAGATAACGGTTGAGAAGTGGAACGACTTTAGTGGTAGACCTCATTGGGCAGAAAGCCACAGAAACAACTCCTTTACAACGTTTTCCACTTATATATCTATGAATGTTGAGTGATATGTAAAACTTTCACCCTTACACGGAAATTGAACCCGAGCTTCACCCCAACCAGAACGGCGTTTTACCACTACATCGGCCGAGGTCACCGCTTCACTACTACTGTCCTCGTTCCGTTCTTTCTAACTGTTTAAAATCATTTAAACGCACAAGCTCTGTTTCATACAACCGCTCACCTCAAGAAATCCGATTGAGCGAAGTTTAAATTTTGAGGCCAAAAAGTAAATGGTAATTGTCTACCCTCGTGGATCCTAATTCCAATCAATTCAAAGGCTATCTTAAGCCAATCACTTTCAAAAATTACGAATGTTGGGAGAAGAAACTTGTAACGTTTATTGAGAGACTCATTCTGACACATCTGCTATGAATAATCACGCAACAGTAAATTGTGAATAAATGATCGTTTTACCAGCACGGAGGTTCAATTTAGGGTGGAAATAGAGGAGCATAATAAAGGAATTATCTATAGAATCAAAATCGATCAGCTTTCTTTTTGATCTTCTATCCTGGATCGGCCACACTCTGTCTAAATCTGTGAGGATGATGACAAAGCGATAGGAAAGGAGTATGAATTTCACCGATGAATATCAGATCACTACTGATCAAACCTAGTCTATGCTGTGATTTGTAAAGTGAACATAACCATCCTTTGAGATTTTTTCCCAAGAACGACTATCTCTTAATTTCAGCTATGCGGGGAACCTTGCCTTTTATTACAATAACCCTTGACTTTCTTGGCAGTGAAGGAATTGAAGAAAAGATCTGTGAGCTCTTATTTTCTAGTTCAACTTAGAAGTTCTACCAACAAGTATTTGAGGACGAATATTAGAGAGAAAAGCATGAAGAAATGTTTGTAGTGCGAATTTCATCGCATTCGATATAGCCATAGTCTCTTTCAAATCTCACCTGTACTACAAACAAAAATAGCAGTGAATCAACAAGTACTATCTTTAAAACCGACTTTTCTTGAATATAAACGCTTCTACTGAATATCATTATCATTTATGACCTAGCTGATAACATGAGATTGATGAATTATCATAGGAATCAAAGGATTGTTAAAGGAATGCTCATGAACCTCGTGGTATTGGCTAAATCAAAAAGGAGACTACGTTTGATCAGTAATACCTAGATTGAAGAAAATTCAGTTCCTTGAGATATAACATATACTACATATGTGATAAAAAGGACGAAAGGATAAATCTCTCGGCGTTGATCAACCCCTGTGGGATGCGCCATGCATTCGACTTCAATTTCTAACTTCGTTTGAGGTGATTGAATGCATATCTGGCCTTTACAATGACTCGCGGTGGCCTCCCGCTGAACCGGGTCAGGGCTGCTTATCCTCCCAGACAAGGCTGAGACCTGTCTGGTACCAATTTACCGACCCCGGAAGGATGGATGGCTTGGTGAGCCATGAACGCGAGATCGACATTGACCTCGTCAGATGTGACAGTTAACATAAAATGACAGTATTAGGTTGCTTCATAAATTTTGGCATTGTAGCAATGAACGCCAAATTTATTAACTAGAAGCAATTAAAATTCCACGATTTTGGTATCGTTCAAAGAGCATTTTGTTGCCGACATTTCGGTGTAGATGCCTATATATGCTTCAAGATGAACTTAGGGGGACAAATCGCCTATTTCTCACACAGGATCGGAGCATAGGGTAAAAAGCTAGTGAAGTGGCGCGCAAGATTAATGGAGCTTCCTGTGGATGGTCCGAGCGCGACTGATCCTGCAGCCCCTGTTCCCTCCAACTTTAAACTTTGCGAACCACTCACTTCCTAGTCGTCCTTTCTGCAACGATACCATCACCTTAAGCTCCTTTGATCTTGCGCGCCGCTTCACTAACATTTTCCCCTAAGCACTATTCGTGTGCATGAGCAGCAGGCGAATTTGTTTCCCAGATAGCTCCATCCTGAAGCAACTATAGAGTGTAAAACGTTTGTCGTCGCTAACTCTTAGTGTGGGGACTGGAGCACCCACACAGGATTGGCAAAAGACGAGAAAGGGTAACTGCCCGACAGACGAGATCGCAAGATCGAAACACGTGTATCGGGCTCTATAAGTCAGCTCCGTGACAGACCACTGACATGCGTGGCTCAAAAATGATTGCTAGGCATATAGGCAAGTTGTATACCAAAATGTTCACAAGAAAATGCACAACTGATTCATGCCAAAATCATGTAGTCTCAATTGCTTCTGGCTGATAAATTTGGTGTTTATTGCTCTAGTGCCAAAACTTATGGAACGACCTAATAATAATCCTCTTACTCTTCAAAAGACAGTCAAAACCGCCAATTTTCTTCTAGAGAACAGAATCAGAGAACTGATAGAGTATCCAAAAGTGAACTTTGACTCGTTTAAGTATTACGCTGCCGCACGTCTCTGCTACATTTCGATGAAATTGACAAATATGATGAAAAATTCTTTATGCCTGGCAATCATTTTTTGAGCCACGCATGTCAGTGGTCTATCAAAGAGGGCTGATTATAGAGCCCGACACACGTGTTTCGATCTTGCAATCTCGTCAGTCGGGCAATTACCCTTTCTCGTCTTTTGCCAATCCTGTGTGGGTGCTCCAGTCCCTACACTAGGAGTTGGCGACGACGAACGTTTTACACTCTATGAGAAATTCTTTCATCATTGATTGATACTATACTGGCACTTCAGGTCCATTGATTGACTTATCGATTACCACCATTCGTAAATTCTACACGAGAGGACTTAAATCAGGATACTCGTTCATAAACCCAATGATGTAGAGTGGCGTGCAAAAACGTTTGCGTCAGCCGGGATTTGAACCCACATCTTACTCTTTCCGGGAACATGGGCTAAACCGTTGCACCACCGACGCTCGTTTTGCACTCCACTCATTTCACGCTAGAACGCGTTATCTGTAAAATCATACCACCGCAATAGGCGGTCAGATAAAATGATGATTGATTATTTAAACCCAATATCGGGGTTCAAATCCCCGCTGAAGCAAACGTTTTTGCACACCACTCTACATCACTGGGTTCATAGAAACATCATAACACCGCAATAGGCGGTCAAATAAAATGATTTCGGACAGTCGTTCAATCGGACGGAGAGGAGATGAGGAACGCGACAAGGGAAGCCGTACCGAACGAGCACGACGAGGAGCTGAACCGACAGGAGCAGCCCTTCTAACGTCGACGTTACTTCACAAAAACACATATAAACTACTATTTTTCTTAGAGAAAAACACCAACAGAGTATAAAGAAAGTGTACAAGAGCGAATTTTAAATAATTTCAAATTGCAAAAATTTGCACTTCGCACGGGAATTGAACCCGCGTCTAATTGGTCGTCGGGGGCGCGTACTACAGATGGCTAATTGGCTAAATAAAAAAATTTCAGCAGATTATTTTACTGATACTTGAGGCTCACTGATTTATCGATTACTACCATCAGTACATGACAGTAGAGAGGAGACTTCAATTAGGAGATCATCGGTCGGCAATGATCAAGGAATAGATCAAAAAAGCGAGAGGGGGGAAGAGGCGGCGGCCCACTGGCTGGCTGAGGCAGCAGCAGCCGGACGTCGACGACGAGGAGCTGAACCGACGAGAGCAGCCCGTCTGCTCTAATCGATATCAGCGGCCGGCTGACGTCAGCATGCGGACGAACGAAAGAACACGACGCGCGCGCGCGGGGACACCAACTGCGCGCGCGAACTCTCGGCCGTTCCGCTACCGGAAACCTCCCTTTCGATCGATTATTATAATTTGCTTGGAGGCTTAGTCGTCACCTGTGAGCGTCCTAATCGATACCCTCTCGATGACATAAACCCACACATTCAAGTATGTTAAGTGATATGTAAGGTCTTAGCCCTCGTACGGGACTCGAACCCGCGTCCCACCTTTCGCAAACCTCGTGCTGACCATTGCACCACGCCGGCTCCTGTCCTTCTATCACTATTCCTGCGATTCAAGATATCGGGATATTGGCACCCGTTGTGGACTCCCTCATTCACTTAGCCTGACTCTGATGCAATTCTCGCTCGTAATCGGCAGCTCGACGACGTTTTAATTTCATGAAAGAGCTACTCTAAGCAAAACTTCGGTGGCTATGAGGTTTTCGGACCTCTAGAGAGAGATTCAATCACGTTCGGACCCGAGTCAGCGTGCCATCAGACGGGGATCTCGTCGCGGTCTTCTCGTAACGATAAATTTCCTCTCAGCTGAGGAACACCATGCTGCCGCTTCGTTATCAGGTCGAGCAAAAAGTTCTGGGAAATTTTTTGAAGCTTCATTTTTCGACATCTTTGTGTCGATTTCTTACTGATGGTTTCGTATCACCTGTATCGCCTGTCGTCCCGTTGATCGTCGAGTGACTCGAGCGGGTACCAGCAACTCTTAAATTTTTCTCTATCGTGTGCAAGAGTAGTCCAGTGGGTCCTCCTCGCTCTAGGAATTCGCTGAGCATCATATCTTTCTTCTATCGCTTTCGTGAAGAAATCGGACTAACGGGTCGGTGGTCTTCCTGTAGAGCGCTTGATGTCTCGAGGAATCTAGTTGGTAACGGCTCTAGAGCGCTTGATGTCCCGAGGAATCTAGTCGGTAACGGCTCTAGAGCGCTTGATGTCCCGAGGAATCCAGTCGGTAACGGCTAATGGTTTCGTATATAGAAAACTAATTAGTTTAAGCTTGAAAATGCCTATTGAACCAGTACGCTTTGCGTCTCTTGATCCGTCATTATGGGAGAAAAAATCCCCTACCTTCTACTGCTTTTTCGCACCATTTCTCGTCTTTTGCCAATCCTGTGTGGGTGCTCCAGTCCCCACACTAAGAGTGAGCGACGACGGAACGTTTTACACTGTATGTCCAGTGAAATTATCACCGAACACAGAGCGTTGTACACTCGATTGTTCTTGGCTACTATATTTAATATATCATATCTTTCGTTCTGAGTGTTTTCTTAAGACCACAGCTCAAATTTCAGTATGTCTGGTGATTATTTTTCGAGCCACGCATGTCAGTGGTTTTGTAGGATGGTTATGTCTCATCGAAACCCTTTTCTCTGGGGGTTAGTAAGGGTTACGAAATTACAATGATGTTAGAAAGAGTTCCTATGTAATACAAACCCACTCGTTAGTCGACAAGCACCAGTAAGATCACATTCGTTTTGACGCTGTGAAATGGCTTTTTACTGGGTAGCAAAAGTCGCAATTATGGGCAAATGAAAGTCTCGACGGATTTCTGCGACCCAGGAAATGGTTTGAACGTTGTTCTTTCAAAACTACTTACAAAATCCTCCATGATCAATTGGTTGCACTTCCTTCAAAGTCCTCGATATGCATCGCGACAAGATAATCTTCGTGGTCTTGTAGAGTGAACTCATCAGGCGCAGCGGACATTAGTTGCGAAGCTCTTTGGTCGCCTCAAATAAGATAATCGAGCCATGACGCCTTCACTATTCTGGTAAATCTTGTCGGGAAAAAAAATGTCATGTGGATTGCGAGAACTGCAGTTTGTAACTTTCAGCTTCCAGATTGTCGGTTGTGACTCCATCTGTTCGTGGAGCTATTTCGGGAACCCTCTACATAGGCCCCTTTTAACTCCTCAAGTCCCAGCTGGCACTTACATGTGCCATCGTTCGCAACGTCGCACGCCAATATTTTCTACGGACACGTCATAAAATTAATCTCTTTGTCATCAAAAAGCGCCGCGCGCTCCCGCCGCCTGCCGCGTAAGGGATTAATGTGGAACTGGGAGGGGTTAAGCAACATTAGAGTTGTACTAATTTCATTAAAATTGAAGAACACGATAATTAGTAATGGGGCTATGACATGCTAATTTTTCTGGTATGTTTTCTCCTCCTGATTCGTCACAAGTTGGTAAATCTTTCTAATATACTTAAGAACTAGAAACCTTGTTGTTGGATCTTAGGAAAGCAGTGGCACGGTTATCTTAATTCGTAAGAAAACAATCGTACAGAACTGGGAAAATCATTACTCAGGTGGAAAACTGAAATGATTCTAAAGCACCCGCCGCCAAAAGGAGTTATTCACGTATTCTCGCATATCTTTACAATGGCACCAGCCTACCCGCATATGGACAAGTAACAAGAGCACGGGCTTTTAGAGTTGATCAATCTCGAAGAGTGTATGATCCTTCAGACTACATAAAGCATTTCAGACCAGATTGAAGGTTCAGTAATGGCTAGGGTTGGCCTATGGCAAGCAAGTCAATGTTTCTGTTCTCCCAAAAAAGTGTGTTGCTAATCTCCCACCCGGAATAGGATTGGTAAACCTGGGAGATTCCACTATACTTTTCGCTTTCTCCACAGTTAACTCAGATCATGTTTAAAAATGACATTTTTGCAATAAATAAGTAGTCATACATGATATGACTTGTTGAAAGATATACATTGGAGGAACAGAGATGTAGCAAAAATTTCACATATAAACTAGTACAGAGCAAAATCTCACAGATAGTGACGTTAACACAGATATAACCCTGAACAGCACTCAGCTGATGGTATTTGTCAGCTGAAATAAACGTAGTCATAGCCTTCTTTCCATCCAGACTCAGAGACTGAACGCTCAAGTTGACCTCCAGTCATATCCAGCTTCACGCAGATAACCAGTGGTGGACAAGCGGCCCTCAAAAATTGAATCTCATCAGCATTGATCATCGTTAATAGATCAGAATATATCAACAAATCAAGTATATCAGCAAATTTAGACTTTACGGTCAAAGAGCTTGTTTCTTCTAGTCTGCCATAACGAAAACAACTCTTGTAGCTTTTACATCTCTTCGAACAAATTGAAGAGGTCCTTTTACAAATTAGTAGCTCACTGTAATGTGAGTGCACTCCTGTGTGTACAGATCTGCTAGATAACAAACTTTTCACACCAGGATCACCCAAACCAGCGCGGCACTTTTCTTGGGAACAGCACAACCACTTCTCTAGGAATACCGTACCGCCACGTATACTCCAAAAACTTTGCGTAGAGTTCAAGCAGTTAATCAAGCATGATTTTGAAAAGTATTTCGCTGATCTAAGTACGCCATTATGAATGAAAAAGCGGTAGAGAAGATTTGAACAGAAGTCATTCTATCAAGCGGTGAAGAAGATTTAAACAGAAGTCATTCTATCACCATTCGTAACTCTACCTAACTATCGTGGCAACTACGATAAAATAAGAGTATTCTACATTCTATTTTAGAAGACTTATAGCACACCATCATTTTATTGACATTATTCACTACCGAGATATAGCCTCTTGAAGAAGATAAGAAAATATGCGATGGATGGAAGTACTGTCAAATCCTGTGATCTGCTCTTTATTTGAATAAAACTTGCACGAGATTCGTACTTCTTCTTTCATATTCGATGACTAATGTTTTGGTGATTTCGAATCGATTATGGAAACAGAATGAATTGAACAGATTTTTTCACCGGCTCTAAGTAAATATTCGCCGAAACGTAAGCCAGCGAATTTGAAAGCAGGATACCAACCTCGCCCAAGTTTCTTCTAGAAAAGAGACAGTTCATAAAATATTTTTCAATAATCATGCCTAGGTTTAGTTGAAGTAGGACTCTGAAACTACCAAATCTTATTATCTTTCAACCATTTTTTTTTTCTGCTGACGTTGTGAAAGTGTTTGAGAGAGTGGGTCCCATGCGAATATCATCCAGACTCTGAAGAGGGTGGGACCGCCAAGAACTCAGCCAGAAATATTGTGATTGAAAGCTGTGATTTCAGTCAGAAATATTGTGATTAAAAGCTTGGAAGCGTTTTGGATCAATATGACCAATCCAACCATAAACCGCAGAGAGGAATGCCTCGTTATCACTTGTGATTGCAGTCAGTATATAAGACTGTTGTTTTGATGGGTAGGTTGCATGAGCCTATGTGATGTCCTTCCGGTAATTTCCACACATATAAAAAGCGGTGAGTATGTTGAGAGTTGAATTTGTGCTTGATGCGATTGAAATCTAGGTCTAGTGATTTTTTCTGAAGGAATAATGGAGGTGTTTGACTGATTGGATTGCGGACAATTTGACTTTTCCAGACTCTGAAGAAGGCGGACTGCCGAAACGTTAGCTGTGAAATAAAGTTCAATGTAACACCTCGTGCTTGGCTTAAAGAAGAAAATCAGGAATCATATTGAAGCATGCCGAGGTTGATAGACGGTCGGTCTTGGGAATTAAAAGCTATGTTGACAACCTCGTCTCTGCATATTGAAAAAGTACTAAATATCTGTTCAAAGCCAAGATTATAAGACAGCTGATTCTGAGATTTGTCAAACCTGCCTTTTCATTCATATCGTCGTCATCTTTGACAATTTGAGCCAGTGGGGAAATTAATGTAATAGGCATAAATTGGAAAGAAATTCCACTAATAGAAAAGAACTGGCAATAGGCACGATGCAGAACAAGTAAATATGGACTGTTCTTCTGCTCAATGATCACTTTCTATTCTAATGCTTTCCCGGTGATGTGCAATGAATCTAGCATCTCGTTCTACAGTAAACTACCTCGACAGCTTCAAGCACTAATTACGATGTGAACGATAACACAATCACATATGACATCAAGGGTTATCTAACAGTTTCACACATTTGAAAAATACCCTAATTTCTTTCTACGTGCCAAGATATCGAAATAATGTGGCCTAACACGTGATGAGTTTTTGTGGCCACCAATGGACGAGAGTCGTTGCCGATTAGATATTTCGAGATGTCAAACGCACTATAGGAAGACCATCGATCTGTTGGTACAATTTCATCACGAAAGCCTAGGAAAAAGATATGATGCTCAATGAATCTCGAGAGCGAGGAGGACCCACTGAGCTACTCTTGCACGCGATAGGGAAAATGGAAGGATTACTAATGTCTGCTCGATTCACTCAATGATCAGCGGCTCGACAGGTAATACTCTGCCTCCAGAAACGCACAGTACGCGCATCAAAGACCAAAGACAGAATGAGAATGTCAAATGATGAGAAGTGCTGAAGGGCAAACCAACGAGAACAACGTCGATAGATTTCATGACAATGATACCTTCGCTAGAAAGACCACATTTTGAAGGGCTTACGTGATTGTCGTCATACTATTTCTTTTGTTGACGCGGAACGAAACTAACACAAACAAATGACCTTGACAATTCAAATCTTCGATTCGTACTTCTTCTTTCAAAGCTTGATGGAATATCCACTATCAAAGTACAGATGTACCAGTCCGGTGCCAGTAGAAAGTTATAAAAGGATTCGAACGAGGAGAACAATGGTATGGCCACCCAGAAGAGACAGTAATCCTCTTAACGGATAATCTACAACAAACCCGACTTATGTAGATTGGGAAGTTCGACAATACTTCATGTGAATCAGCTAATTCGCGTACAAATTTCCATAAGCGAAACAAAACATGGAAGGCGGCCTGGAACTCAGATGCCGACGGAAAGGGCATTCTTAAGATATCTAGGAATGTTGAGCGATTTGCAAGACAGTCGACGCTAGGCAGGAGTTGAACCGGCGATTCACCTATACCAGGCACGTGCTACCACTACACTACCAGATCGGTGCTTTCCTACCGTTCTTCCCCTCGATATAAGCTACCAAAGTCTCAGCAACAAACCTTCGAAAAGCATATATCAGCATTAAACCCAGTTAACTGACAGCTATTGGGTATGCATAGCATGTGCCAACTTTTGATTCTTTTCTGTTAGACGTCGACAATGAAGAAACGACCACTTTCATTGGACAAGAACTTTTTATAAGTGTTATGATCATTCAAAATCTCAAATCTCTAGCTACTGCGATACGTGGCTCTTTTTTGAAAACACCCTTTTATACGCCGTAAAATTCAAAATAAGACTAGGTTTCATATCGTCGGCGTAAGTTTTTACTATTAGTTCGCTGGAAGCGGAAAAGCACATGAACGTTTAGAGGAAATCTTGTAGCATCAAAGTCATACGTTTTGTCTAGGGTTTCTTTGAAGCTGAGAAACAAATCCTGATTGAATAACAAAAATCGCACTACACATGTGAGCCGCATAGGAATCATCGATCGATCGCCGTGTTGAAATCGCTGGCAGACTCACTGTCCCTCCCCCAGGAAGTCCATAAGCCAAAAAACAAATGCTTGCATATGTGAATCAATCTTATCTTTTCTGTTACACTTCAGAGAAACGGTCTATCTAAGAAATAAGCATAGCGCTGGAATCTTTGATTCTTACGGTATTGAATAATTACTGATAGTCTAAAGGAAGAGCTCTGTCTTGCGAAAATATGCGCGCGTGAAACACAAATGTTTTCTTTTCGCTCAAGCGCTATAAGAAGACTTTTTCAAAAACGGTCACTTAGCGTAGTAGCTAGAGATTTGACCTTTCGAATGATTGTTAAAAGTGGAATGAAAATTCTCTGTTCAGCGAAAAAGATCGTTTTCTTCATTTGTCGCCGTATAACAGAAAATTTTCACTACTTTCAAGCAGTGTTATGTTGTAATTATTTCTAAGTAAAAAATGAAATATGACCTAGGTCTGAGAACTATATAAGTCAATATATTTCATAGTCGCCACCTTTGGCATGATTTTAAGCTGCGGCTAAATTTTTGGGGCAAGAAAGTCAAATTGTCAAAATCAAAGATCACTGGCAAAGGCAGCCTAAAACCTGAAGAATTATTATGGCTGCTATACACACGAATGCATATTTTGTGAAGATACATACTTCATTCTACCTAGAGTTTTCTACTGAGTTGGAAGGTTAATATAAAATAAAATAAAATTAATTTGATCTGATAAGGATATTACATGTTTTGAGCCGATAGGTCTAGTGCTATAAAGGCGCCTATTTTGTCCTATTGGGACTCATCAGTAGCAACCTCCCTCGGTTCCGTCGATCCTCGACTGCCGGTCACCACAAAGTCAGGTAATACCATCATCCTACTTTGGGTGCCAAGTTTTTACTCGGCGCCGATTCCGTTAGAGGATTATTTCACCTCAAGGGATCGACGGAACCGAGGGAGGGTGCTACTGATGAGAGCCAATAGGACGAAATAGGCGCCTATATAGCACTAGACCTATTGGCTCAAAACATGTAATATCCTTATCAGATCAAATCATTTTGAGCGGGTCTGTAAAAGAGCGGTCGATAGCAGAGGTAAAATAAAATTTTTGGTGTCGATCAACACATGAGACCTACGCCATGCATTCGACTTCATCAAGCAGTTTTTGAGATGACGAGATGCATATCTAGCCTTTACATTGACAAGCGATATCTTACCGATCTGATAAGTCAACAACACCATCCACTCGGATAGGTTTGAGACAATGTCGCGGACCCCGGAGGCTTGATGAGCCTCGAGTGCAGAATCGAAGCACTGATCACGCGTGGGTCGCAAGACACCTCTAACCGTGCACCACACACGACCTTATTATATCTCTCGAAATGTTCAACAAACTGGTGAAATCCTAGTTCAAAAAACAAATTCATGTCCGCATAACAATTCTCACTTGACATGGATAATTGGGACTTTCCATGTGACAAGACGAGTTGTTTCGTCATATTCCTCGAAGCGTCCGCGCTTGATTTTCTTCTCGTCAACATCACAGAATGCTATGACTTGCTTTTTTTCCACTTCTGTCAATGACCTGTTGAAAATGAATCAAAGCTCGTACAATACCGTAATCTCAGTCCAATCTTCAACCATTGATGATAAGACCTTTCTGGTTTTCCAGAAATTTAGTAGTCACTTGATAGCTTAAAACAGGATGATTCCAATACTGTGCCTGTTTTCTGGAAACGCCTTTTGATGCGTTGTAGCAGCGAAATAAGACTGCGTTTCGCACTTGGCGCAAAATATTGCCCTTACGAGTCGCGCTGTGCTTAGTGAATTCAAAATCGCCTGGAAAGAGCGCAATATTCTATATTTATCTTCACCGTTCTCAAGAGAATTTGAAGTTCTTCGTACTAGAGTTGTAGGAAAAACGTTGTTATATCGTCCTATAGACTGAAGTTTTGTTTTTTTTTTTATTTTTAAAGGTCAAATAAACCCGTTAAGAGCCTTGAGCCTAAGAGAGCAAAACGTGATCTTTCCTTAGCTGTTACAACACTCTTTGAAGACCTTCCAAAACCAAACCGAGCTTCAGATACGAAGAAATTTATGCTATCAAACAGCTACAGAAATCTGTTAAAAGACCATCCACAAACCCGTGTCATGCAAAGAATGCGTGTCTCATCTGCTACAGCACTCTGAGAAAGTTTTTAAAACCCAGTACAGTATTTTAATTACCGAGACTTCTGCTACGAAAAGACTGCTAAAAGTTTTGAAAAATAGCTTTTGTTCTTAAAGAGTTGAAAGGTGAACTGAGATAATGGAAAAGTGCCGTAATATACATATATATATATATATATATATACATAATGTGTATATATGTATATATATATACTTAAGTGACTCGAGAGTGCGTAAGCGATAGAAGAAAGATATGATGGTCAGCGAATCCCTAGAGCGAGGAGGACCCACTGGGCTACTCTTGCACGCGATAGGGAAAAATGGAAAAGTTGCTGGTATCCGCTCGAGTCACTCGACGACCAACGGGACGACAGGTGATACAAGTGATATATATATATATATATATATACATATATCTATACGTATACATATATATATATATATATATATATATATACATATATGTATATAAAGGGAACAACATGCAAGAAATAAGTGGCTGGGGGAATTCATATGGGCTGTACTTTCTGAAACAATAGCTGCGAACCTGAAAAACAATTTTCCTTGTTTACCAGCGTTCCATATTGTGAAAGTTCTCCATGTCGGTAGGACAGTTTTTACAAAGCCGACTCAACCTCATATTCCAAATGACATTTTCAGAAACTCCAAAAGATGCGCATCCAGGATGATAGCGATAGATAACCAATGTTTTATCAACCTGAAAAATGGAGATTTTCTTCCCATCTTTCCTATCTAGCTCCCACAAGTAAGCCTAATAAGACTATCATGGAAAAAAATGAGCTGCAGAAAACATAACTGTCTAACTCACTTTGGAAAAACAGACATCCTTCACTTCTAAGGCACGATAGAAAAACTCAAGATCTTCTGGGTATCCAACACTGACGTCTTCTCTGAAACCTTTCAGACGAGTGAAGAGCTCACGAGAGATGAACCACGTCGGTGCAACCAGTGTTGGACCATGAGATGTAAAAACCTATGAGATATGCAAAATAAGGCTCACGTATTGCAACGAACCCAAAAATGGACAACATACCTGTAATGTCAGCTTGTCGTCTCGATAATCGATTAGCCCAATCCGTGTACCTTTTGGTTGAATTCTCCGGACATCGCCGCGAAAGTTGCTACCTAAAAAGTAGGCTATTGAAAAGGCAGCGACTATGGTTTGTCTGATAGAATGTTCTAAACATTCTGAGAGATCTAGTATGGCATCCGAGTGGTATGCGTACGTTCAGGAGTTCTCGCACGCCTCATCAGTAGCACATGTTCAAGGGCTCACCATTGCTACTAACAGAAAATAGTCCCATAGATGTATCAATCCATATAAAGTGGAAGGATCACTTGATGTTGCACTGTAGACTGATTTTCAGCCGATAGCTAGCGGCTGTCAGAAGACTTAAAACATTATATTGGATTATATTAAATTTCTAGACGAGGTCTCAAATATAATTTCAAAAAAGAATGTCTAAAGCCTAAACGAGGTTGGTAGGCCAGCGCCATGCACCGATGTTTCGGAGGTTTCGACCTCCTCGTCAGTGACTACCCTTGCTACAATGCAGGGCTTAATGTGGGAGGGGGGTCACAGACGAGGCCGAAACCTCCGAGAAACCGGTGTATGGCCCTGGCGTACCAACCTCGTTTAGGCTTTAGACATTCTTCTTTTGGAATTGATTTGAACGTTTTTTGCGAGGTTTTAAAAGCAATCGATCTTATGTCTCAAACATAGTCGACTAGAAATATTGACTATAAAATGGTTAAACGATGCAGCAAAGATCCCAAACTCGACATGCCCTCATATTCATTACGTCTTTAATCCAGTGGCAATAAAGAACTTCATGGATTAGTTAACTTTCAATCGAATCGTTGGTACTATCACTGTCCTCCTAAAGAAAATCTGAACGTCGTAGCACGGCTATCTTGAAAGTCCCGGAAAACCACGTCAATCACTGATCTAACACCCAGCACATCTGTGAGGGCAAAACACGATAGACCAGGGTCACTGGTGAATCACGATACCAACCTAATCACCTTAACTGATGATGGCTGCAAGAGAACGGAGTAGATGAAATGGGGGTGTGGTGCCCGCAAGATATTCGAAGACGAATCGTCTATATAACTTCCAGAGTAGAAATGATAAAAAAGTCATATATTGATAAATTCAATGAGAGGGAAACAGTGCATCGACTGCTTATTCCTCCTCACAACTACACCTCTTTATCGTCTGCTTTTTCTTTCTGCTTCTGAGGAATAGAATGAATTTAGCAGTTCTAACTCCGTCCCTTAATTCTTAGAAGCTTCCTATGGAGATGAAATTAACGCAACGGGAATATGCTTACGCTTCGAACTGCAATCAAGAGGAGAGTATGTTCAATAACGAAAAGATCACCCACGCTTTTGCGCTCGACATCCAAGATTTCAGCAATTCCGTGAACTGCTTTCACGAGTCTTTCAACTAAACGCAGCGTCGATCTTTTTCCCTGGCAATCACTGCTTATGGTAAGGGCTAATTCCGAGCATGAGGACATCTGGAGCTATCTCGTGACCCACAAATCGTTTTCGGCTGCAAGTTATCTTGAGAGAGATTTTTATGGTTTCACTGATCTACCATCGTCACTCTTCTCTCATGGTTGCCCTCCTTATTTAAGTCTACAATCTGTTCGAAGCTAAAGTATTTTCCCAGCGGTTTAAACTGTACAAACCGGGACAGTTGACATAGTCAGGGCATGGAACGACGGCTACCCAGACTGCTCTCCATCGTCGAAGCAATTTCCTTTCTAGTGTATCTTCTATTTTCATCCATTTACTGACATATCGTGGCTGCTCAATGGACTTCATGTGTTTCATGCTCCTTACGTGGACAATAAAAAGAAGGTGCGCTTTGAATAAACTGATTAAGCAACTAACCAACGAAAACTAAAGAGTTTTCAGGAAAGCTAGTGGCTCTGCTGTACTGATCTTGAAGCCGTGTACTCAGTGGCAAATCATCTGCATCACAAAAACAAATGAAGCGACCAGTTGACATCTCAACAGCTCGATTCTTTGCGTAACCAACACCTGAAATAACTTCTGTATCCAGGTAAACCTCGGTGATATTCAATAAATAATATCAATAACACCTCGGAGCGGCTAAACAGAAGAAGATACTGAAGTGACTGTCCTATATTATGCCTTCAGTAGCCCTCTTCCTGCCCTTACAGTAAACATTTGGTAGCGCATAAACAGCACGGTAGTCAGGAGTCTCATAGTAGATGGACGAGGTTCCTACTCATATTTCGTAAGATGCGATGGTTTATCAATGAAAAACAACATTCACTGCCCATTTGCCCAATATTTGTTACCATTCTGGGCTCTACGTTTTGGAAAATTCTTCAGAAAATGTGGATTGTCCATGATTAATTCCACTTTCCACGTCCTTCAGACGTATCCGCGTCGAAGAACTTCAGCAGGACGTTTGGAACGGACATGGAACGGATAATAAATGAGTATACAGTTTTCTCACGACTGCTGTGTCTTATACAAAACTTTGGACCTTACATGGGAATTGAACCCCCCCCCCCCTCCTCAGCCTTTCCACGGGCACGTTCCTACCATTGTGCTTCCGGAGCTCTTGTTTTCACAAGAGTAGAATTGCCAAAGGTAATGAAACTGAAACCATTGTTCCCACTCTTTTACGGGGCATGGTTTCTTCATGGAAATAACTTATTACCCCTAGCACTTCAAATGAAAGCCACCAGGAGGTTTATCCGTATAATAATAGCAATTGTAGATAAGATTTCTATGAAACTTGTAGTAAGTGCTGCCTATGAGACCTGAGACATCCATGATATTGGAGTGCGACATGAATAAATCCCACTCCCACATGTGAACGTCCCCTGCAAATCTTGACAGGAATAGAACTGCAATGTATGTGACCTTCGAGATTCGTATCCCGTCTGAATGCCGAAATTCGCTACAAATTGTTCGTCAACAGCGCAGCATGACGTTCAACACGTGGAGCAGGTGATATGAGCTTGTTTGGTCACACCATATTGATGGCAGAGCGGTGGCCTCGGTGGTGTAGTGGTAGATATGCCCTCGGATAAATGTTAAACGCGGATCCAACTTTCGCTTGAGGTCAAACGTTCTACATTTCATTTAGCATTCTTGGATACACCGTAGACAGTCACATATGCACACCGCTTATCATCGCCTTCACCTCAAAGAACATCAAAAGGTACTGAATAGTGCACAGAAGAGCCTGTTTTCAAGCACTACTAACTCCTGATCACTTAGTTATATCGTCGTTCAATAAAACTTGTTGAAACTTTAGAAATCATACCATTCCAAGTATTCTACGTTACTCTAACCCTTACGGGACCGTGGACCCACGCTCTCTGCGTATCTGACTTCCAACGTGTTGCGTCTGACAATGGCAGACCCCACTGGACGTCAATGTTAGGCGCAACACGTTGAAGGTCAGAGATACAGAGTCCATGGGTCCAAGGTCTCGTGCGGGTTAACATGTTGATGGAGAACTAATTCTCAATGAGGATCGAAAACTTCACAAGCTTATGTAATGAACAACTCCATACCTTCATAGTAGGGATAGTCCCTATGAAATGTTCATTTGACTTTCGAACTTCTTCAAGATGAAAACTTACGAAAAATTCAACAAAAAATTTATTTGTAAATTTTCAAGGGGGTGGAGGCAGCAAGGACATTGGTCAAACATTGCAGTGAACTGTAACGTCTCGCTGTGAGATCGCTCGGTTGTAAAAGATACGAGCTTCGACAAAGAAAGGCGAAAGAAGTATTTTCCTCCAAAGAAATCCGGATTCCACCTTTCTGATGTGGAAAGAGCTGTATTCAATTTGAGATCTGCAGCTTTCGTAGGGTGTCTATCCGGTTAATGAATTTCATCATAAGCAGAGACATGTCTGTCTCAATTTGAAGGGCGCAATTATCTCCAAAAACATGTGAGACACATGTAACTCATATCTGCACCAAATAGCTATTATTGCTATTCAAACGGATTGTCTAGAATGAATGTGAATATTGCAGTAACTGGAAATCTGATGCGCGAAATTATCTACAACGTCAAAAAGTTGCACCCTACCTCTACATTTCAAGCCACTGCTTAACCGCAGATCGACATCACGATAGGCAAATAATGGAATGAATTTTTCAACACATTCCGTCGTTGAGTCCGTACTTCCATCATTATAGACGCATACCTGTTGAAATATCTACGTCGGACATAGATCTTGACGACTCTTGAAAATCACAAAGAAACAAAAAGATTATTGAAAACCATTTTTTCCGTTTCGAGTGTTTTCTTAAGACCACTGCTCAAATAATCATTATTTGCGCCACGCATGTCAGTGATCTGTCAAACAGGGCTGACCCATAGAGCCGTTATAGAAACACGTGTATCGGGCTCTATAAGTCAGCCCTGTTTGACAGACCACTGACATGCGTGGCTCAAATGATGATTAGCAGGCATATTGGAAACCACTTTCTCAGATAAACTG
The DNA here is from genome assembly GCA_019055375.1 of Parelaphostrongylus tenuis. Taxonomy (NCBI): domain Eukaryota; kingdom Metazoa; phylum Nematoda; class Chromadorea; order Rhabditida; family Metastrongylidae; genus Parelaphostrongylus; species Parelaphostrongylus tenuis. Next base: position 183,250 of record JAHQIW010003252.1, read on the forward strand.
TTTTTCAGTCCGCTGAGGCATACAGGAATTCGCACCAATCAGAACTGGAGAGATATAATATGAAACCCCGTTTTCAAGCGCTTCGCTATGACGCCCATTTACGGTCGGCAAGCGGTCCGGACGGCTACGAAGAGTTGAATGCCCTTAAGACGATTCCTGTACCTCGTCCAATTAAGATCTTTCCAAATGAATTCATTATGACCCTATAAGCCCCTTCAAAACCTAAGTTTACCAAATAACTGAGGGATTTCTATTGGCGTTCACGCCGATCCTCGTAACGCCTCCTCCAACCCCACCAGAACATCGTGGACAAGTTTGTGTCGTTTTCGCTTCACGCCGTCATGAAAGGGTTGATATACAGTTCCACACTCAAAAACATTGATTTTTTCAAGACTTAGAATGAATTCAAGAAGCGTTACTCTGCTCTAGTAGTACAGATTACAACAACAGCTGATTATGAAGACCCTAAAAAGATGGAAAAGCTACCTGCCAAGTTCCGTCAAATTTCTGCTCGAGCAAGGCGAGCAGACACTCTTCAATGTAAGGCATTCCATTTCTCACCGGAATAACAACGGAATGAAAAATCAAATTTAATGAACGATAATTGAACTCATCACTCAAAAAACCACTCACCACATCCACCACTCGGCAAAGTCGAGGAGATTTAGGCCGTGAATATGGAATGTCGAGAGGAGGTTTCCCAGCACCAGCCATTCAATTTCCTGTATCCAAAATCTGGAATATACAATTTTGTATGTAATATGCTTCACAACGGATTCAACGATAGAAACGATAGATTGATTCCCTATGCGCGGCATAGTCCACTAGAGAACATACTTGCTGATTTTGAGAGCTACTACGGGCTTTGGGATTGTCGCAATGGGGTTCACCTGAAACTCCGGTAACAAAATTTTCACGACCGCGAAAGTTTTCGTGTAACAGGCCCATCGGATCGCTTGTCACCTTGAACACGATCCGGATACGCACTGAAATTAAGCAGTACGGATTGCGAGCCTCCCTAAAAGCATGGCTCAAAAGGGCTTCTTGAGGTCATCGCTCTATTACTCGGTCCCCTGACATATCTTGTCCCCTCAAGTTCTACGTTTCCGCTTCAGTCTTTTGTACTAATCCCCTGCTCCTAAACACATCTTTGGCGTGATTCAACCCTTCTGTACAATAAAAGAAATTCATTCGCTTATTGTCTGGAAACGGTGTAATTAACGTTCCCTATAGTTTTGTTCCACACGAGGTCTGTGGTTCGATCTCGCGCTCATGGCTCACCAAGCCATCCATCCCTCCGAGGTCGGTGAACTGGTACCAGACAGGTCTCAGACTTGCCTGGGAGGATAAGCAGCACTGACTCGGTTCAGTGGGAGGCCACCGCGAGTCATTGTAGAGGCCAGATATGCATTCAATCACCTCAAACGAAGTCAGGAATTGAAGAAGAATGCATGGCGCATCCCTCAGGGATTGATCAACGCCGAAAGCTTTATGGCCTTTATAATGACTCGCGGTGGCCTCCCACTGAACCGAGCTGCTGCTTATCCTACCAGGCAAGTCTGAGATCAGTCTGGTACCAATTTACCGACCCCAGAGGGATGGAAAGCTAGAAGAGCCATGGGCGCAAGATCGAACCATTGACCTCGCGTGCTGCGCTAGGCGTTTCTAACCACTGCGCCAGATGCGCAATTACATGATAGTATTGAAAAGTCCACAGTGTGCTCTATGAGGTGGAGAAGGGCAGTTACAAATCCTGTTTTGTGGCGATTCCAAGTTCCTGAAAGGAGGGAGGACGTATAATTGAACAGCAATCCATATGTGGCTCCATTTCTGGATTAACGCGAATTCAGTTGGCAACCAATACCTCTGCAGTGCTATTAGATGTCCTCTCCTTATTGCTTTTGGTAGAACGTTAGGCCTGATAACCTCACTCGAGGTCTGTATTAGTAATCGAGGCAACAGCGAACGAAGTATGGCTTGGAAGAGGCACATGAGCGACCTGAAATCCCGGTTTGACCATGGTTCATTACAAAGCTGGAAGCACATCAGCACATTGATCCTCGTTGGGAGGCGGGCATATACTGAACTCAATAATCCGTTCCACAAGCAAGGAGAATTCTCCCCATGGGACCTCATGCTTTGTACTTCTTTGAAGAGAAGCAAAGAAATTTGGAAAAAGGTCATCTTAACCCTTTCGAGACCGTGAGGAGGAACGGCCTCTTCATCTCTAACTGGCAACTCTGGACGGTCTGCCCCATCTTCTCTGCATCTCTAACGCCCAGTATTCCAATGTTAAGCGCAGTAGCGTGCTATTGTTGGACGCAGCAGCGTGCCATTGCTAGCAGTAGCTTTACATTGTTAGACGCAGCGCGCTACGGGTTAGAGACGGAGAGGAGGTGGGGCAGACCGTCCAGAATTGCCAGTAAGAGATGCACAGGCCGTGGGTCTGCGGTCCCGAAAGGGTTAAGAAATAACCTAAAGAAGTTAGCTTTTCCCAATGCATATCTTTTATGCATATTTCCGATAAAGTGTGATTGGAATGAAGGTGTAAACTGTAAATGAAACCTCTGCAGGTTGAAAGAAGAATTGTCTAATCATTACCTGCTGTTCGATCGGCCACAATTACAACGAAAGATGCTGCATCTGAAGCCTAATCTGATCGATAGCAGGCCTTCGATTATTGATTGAATTGGAGCGTTCACGACAAGACCACACCTGAAAAAACATACTGTAACGAGACTTCAAAAAAAGATCATCATGCTGGGGAATCGAACCGCCGTGTTGGACGACACTGGCGGGACAAAGAGACGAAAGGAAAGGGGCTGGGATCCGCCGAATGGCCACCCCACGAATCCGAAGAAGATGGCCACGCTAAATGAGAGACGAATAGCATCTATGGGATTTGATCATCGATGGGCTATTCCGTTCGCGGATAGAGTGGTGTGAAAACAGGAGTCGGTAGCGCAACGGTTTCAAGCACGCGCCTCCGCATAAGGGATAAATGCGGGTTCGAATCCCGGCTGACGCGAAAATTCTGCACATCACTTGAACGGAATTGATGCGTCTCTCAGCTACGTATAAATAGCGTTCGAGCATAAGACAGGGGCCAATAAACCCTCGAAACGCCGCCCATTTCGCCACAAAAAGGGGTTTTTGAACACTGACGTCAATTTCTGATCTACCGTAGCAACTTGGGTAGCTCAGAACTCCGTCAATCCGTAGATGGGGCGTTGTCCTTGCAGCTACGTAAGAAGCGTTAAAGTCCAAGAGGGAGAAACGAAGTAGTCATTGTTCCATAGATATCTAGTTGAGTTCCATCACACAAAAATAGAGGTCCCTTAGGAGCGGGATCGAACCAGCGACCACGTGCGTCTAGCAGGCGCCTCTAGCCATTGCGCCACACGCTCCCCGTCCCACGAGTTCACCGTAGAGCATTCGACGCGTCATGATTTCACCGTAAGGAACTGACAAATGCCTTGCTCTTGTCAACCAATTAGATCACAAGCACAGCCGCGAAATCCGCAAAGCTCGATGTCTCGCTGAAACTGTGCTAAGAACTGCGTCGGTGGGGTGAAACGGTTAGCCGACTCTCCCGGAAAGAGTGAGATCTGGGTTCGAATCCCGGCTGACGCAAATGTTTTTGAACAGCACTCCATATTATTGGGTGTACGGTACTAAGACTAAGTCTGTGAATGCGGCCAGCACACGTGTAACGACGACCTTCCTTGGATTTGAATTTTTTTTACCTCTAAATGTTACGGTATTTTTGCGCCTCTGCTTCTGAGAGGACGTCTTCCTAGAGATCTCAGGCCTGTAGAGAGGCAGCGCTTCCCCGTCTCGTCCCGATTCTACTCCCCAGATCAAGCGCAGTCACGACTTGCTGTGCAGTTCACGTGTGGAGTTTGTGGCCATCGACAGGTACTACTTCTTCTGGAGAAATCTCGATCGATCCCTTTTTCATTGATCTTTCATCAATCAATACACATCAAATTAATGGGGTAAGAGGTGTGTGTGGCGCGTGCCCTGTAATACACTCGTGGTCGATGGTTCAATCCCCGCCAAGACTCACCGAGCCTTCCATTCCCCCTGGGGTCGGTGTGAATAGCTGCCAAAGTTGTCAGGGAGGACAACAACTCAGGCCCGCTTGATACATCGTCCCTAGGCTCTGCGAGTCATTCGAAAGGCCAAATATGCATTCGATCAGCAGAAGCGGTGCTGCGAATGAGTTCCATGCATGGCCCTCAGGAATCGATCAGTGCCGAAAGCCCTATTCTTTTGTATTCACTCTGATTGAGCTAACATATTAGTGATGTGGAAAAGGTAGTTATTGACATCTTGACATCAGATCGAGGCCTTGAGCGCGCGTGGCACAGTGGTCAGAGGTGCTCTGTCTTGCACAGAAGGTCGATGGTTCGATCTCGCGTTGAGCTCACCAAGCCATCCATTCCTCTGGGGTCGGTATATTGGTACGAGACTGGTCTCAGAGTTGTCTGGGGGAATAAGCAGCACTTACTCGATTGCAGGGGTAGGCCACCGTGTCTCATTGTAAAGGCCAGTATGCATTCAGTTATCTTAGACGAAGTTTGAAAATTGAAGTCGAATGCATGGCGCATCCCTCAGGGATTGATTAACGCCGAAAGCTCTATCCATTCATCCTTTATATCGAGGTCTCATTTTTCCAATAAATCCATGACCGGAAGGCTTTGGATCGATAAATCCATGTGTTCCTTTTTGAGATCTGAAAGGGAGTAAAATATCTCCGCTAGAGGATTTTTTAGTGATTTAAAGTTCTCATGAAACTATGTTCCAGGGACCGAATACTTTCTCACGGAACTCTTACGAAAAAGGTGTGGTAATCATAACGTGTGACCAGTGCCATAACCACCACATTATTGCTGACAATCTAGGCTGGTTCAAGGATTTCAAGGTACCCGATAGAAGTGTCGTTCATGCCTCTTAGAAGAGATCTCTCCCAGGTAATCATTTAGGGTCGAAACATTGAGGAGGTTCTGCGAAACCGAGGCATTGCCGTGAAGAAGGGAGTACTCATCGAGTCGGACCCTTCGTCGCCAGGTACTTAGAAAATACCTTGTTTGTGAACTTGTTTCAAAGTGGTCAGTTAACCCCTAGCATTTACTCAGTCAAAGTCATAGCTAATAGTTCTGTCATTTTATACCTTTATTTCGAGTGCTTTGTTAAGACCACGCTCAAATTTCAATAGATCCTTTCATTATTATTTGAGCCAACTTGTCATGTGGTCTGGTAAGGGCTCTTGTACAGCCCGATACACGTGTTTCGTCCTTACAGACTCGTCAGTCGAGCAGAACCCGTCGTCTTTCGATCTTTTTCATAGTCAGTTCTCTCGGGAGCCTTGCACTCCTTATAGAGAGTCATCGAAGACGAACATTTTGCACTCTATGTCAAGTGAAAATTTCTTCGATGACTCTTTGTAAGGGAGTAGAGCTCCCGAGAGAACTGACTATAAAAAGATCGAAAGACGACGGGTTCTGCCCGGCTGACGAGTTTGTAGGAACGAAACACGTGTATCGGGCTGTACAAGAGCCCTTACGAGAACACATGACAAGTTCTGTCATTTCTTTTATGGGGAACGAAGTACTGTTTCCATGTGTATACCGTACACAACCGTGAAATTTAGAGTTTTAAGAACTACCTTGTTTTCCAAGAAGAGCTGAAACTGTACATTTCTGTAGTTTTTAGCACCAATGGACCAGTTATTTGGCCTTTTGGAGACGGCATGTACAGTATAGTGCACGCGTGTTTAAAAGGCCTTTTTCGCTGAACATAGCTCTGTCATTAGACATTCGATAGCTTGATAAACGGCGATGTTATTGCTTTACATGGTTCTTGAAACGGCTTTCTTAGTGCGGTGTACCAGAGAAGGAGAACCGTTTCACTTTCTATTTGCGTTTCATCCTCGGCTCTCGTCTGTACTTGACTTTTCACTAGACTCCTTCCACACATCGACGACTACATGGGGTTACGAGGAGAAAGATCGAACGGAAGTGTACTGAAGCCTGTACGGCGATTTTGGTGGCTGGGTAATCCAAGTGTCAAAGGGTTCTTTTTGGTTAGAGGTGAACAAATGGAGAAAAGACCCCTTTCGCTGCACAAGAACTTTTAGTAAGAGTGTTAGTAGTCATTTGATAGCCTAGATTTCTTGGTAATGACCTACGGAGCCATTTTTCAGAAAATTTTTATTATAACACTCCAATGGAAGAAAACATTCGTGTTTCACACATGCCATTTCTCGCAAGACAGTGCTCTTCAGACTATTAGAAGTCCATTGATAGCGCACGATTTGGAGATTCCCTTATTTTCTGGAAAGACCGTTTCTCTGCAGTGCAGCGGGAAAAATAAAATTGAATGTGACGGGTTCCAACACGATCGTAGATCCACTGGCCCTTCCGCGGGCCATGTGGAAGTGCGATTTTTGTTAGTCAATTAGGAATTGTTTCTTCGCTTTGAAAGAAACTCCAGGCTAAAGGCCTGACTCTACTGATGAAAGATCTTCTTTACATGTTCATGTGTTTTTCGTGTTTCCAGCGAAGTAGTAGTTGAATCACGCGGCCGCGGTCAAACATAATTTTTTCTCGAATTTTACAGCGTCATGGAAGGGTTTCTTAGATAAAGACCATGTAGCGCACTAGCCAGATATTTAAGCTTTCGGATGATTACTAACACTCCTTTGACAAAGTTTTCGTATCTTGAAGGTGTCCTTATTAATTTTTTCTCTTGCTTTATTCTTCTTCCATACTATCCGCAGTGGTCCCATCTATCGAATGCAACAAAAATTATCCTGTCGTTATCAAGCCATTGGCCTTTGGCGAAGTTCTGGAGGGTCTTCATAAGTCTGCCCAGTCCACGCAGTAATGATCTGTTGTGTAGACTGACTAATGAGTGATTGGGGAACTTCGGAAACTTGACTTGAATAGCCGTTTCCATCGATACGTAAAAGCTGCTCTTGTTAGATAAGTACCGCTTCTCGCTTTGTCTGTTCGTGATCGATGTTCTCACCATCTGCGAAAGCTTCGTGATATTACTTCAAAAGAGCGGCTCTCTCAATAATTGGGTGTTAGCAATCAATGAACTATATTCTTAAGACTATATGTCTTTGAAACCTTGTTACACATATATTTGTGCACCTTTCGTTAATAGTTTAAGATGTTATTTGGGGCGAAATGATCCTATTTCGGGAATATCGCCGCACACGCTGCAAGTGTATCATCAGTCCATCAACGACAGTTTTCTCCTGTTGTTTTTATTTGACAGTAGATGCCGAAATGTCACGTGATTCTACGGAGTTCAGGGAACTTAACGGATCTAAGGAAGGTTCGCCGTCTTTTTGCAATGTTTTCTCCAGGTTGTCTCATCTTAGCGTCTTTGAGTCAGAGTACGAGCTCGACAGGCTGCTATGGAGGTGAACTTTTCATTGAAAATTGCAATGGGACATCCAGAAGCACTTGCATCCACGACTGGGTAACAATCAGTTGTAAGGAATCGCTGGTCGCTATTGCATAGATTCTTGATTTTCTAACCGAACATGCCTTTTTTGTGTTTCTTGGCTCTTAACCACGTCAACTAAATGAACGGGCTTTCGACTTGGAAGTTTGTAGGGTGATACAAAAGTAATAGCGGATTATGAACATATTTTCAGCAGCAATTTAAGCGTACATAAATTTGCTACTCTGATCTCGAAGTTTGTAAAGAAGTGATAACTAGTCGGCGATGTCTGGTAAGCAAATTGGATGAAGCAAGGTCATTTTTTCACACGATCCGTCTTCACATACGGTGTGAGAATGCTACAATCTTATGCATACGATTCGTTTTCTCTTATCCTCCATCCATGGTAGTTGTCAGATTTTCCGCTTGTCGCTCAAGGATTGCTCCGTTTTCTGCCGTGTAAATGTCATCAGTCGCTGGTCGAGTTGTCCTCCTTAGAGTCGTGATATAGCCGAGCTAAAGCGTTACTACTTGAAATTCATTTGATTAACTGTTCCTAAGCAACTTTTGTAACCAATCTCCCGATCATGCAAGGATGAGAGATTTGATCAGCGTGAGCGGAGTGAAGTCAGAGCTGTTGATCGTGATGATCGGCATCACTATCACTGTAGCACCCGTTCCAAACGAGTTTGTCCAATTGCACTGCAGTATTCTTTTGATATGAACATTTTGCCGAGGTTGAGGAAGCATAGTTGCCTAGCTCAATTCTTTCAACTTCAGTAGCGTTAGTTACGGTTGAAATCTTGTGTGTAATAGGTCAAACTATCTCTATCGCTTGAAGTCGACCATATACACTGCAATTTCCAGAGCATTTCATTGATTACGTTGCATTATTCCAATGGTATGACACCATTGCTAGGGGTGATGAGGCTAGGTTTGGTTTTTCCAGCTGCGAACCACTAAGAAATCACGATAACCTTTCTGGTGGAACGTTGGCCTTGGGAAAGATTCTCATGCTTTCTAAATTGATATCTGAGCGTGCTCCTGAGGAAACGAAGGGTATGATATCTCATAAGTACCAGCCAAAAGCAGTCAAGTGTACAACATTGCCACTTAGTGATTTATTTGACCTGATGGCACATGTAAATAGTACGTCTGCTCCTCTATCTAAGCGGTTGGGTTCCCCCGAAAGGATTGGCTGGGACGAAAAGCACTGTGCAACTGACGGGGCAGCTAAGGCCGAATCACGCGTGTATTGCACTGAATGCACTGCACGTGGCTCAAAAAATAATCATTAAACATACTAGAATTTGACAAAGTGTATGATCTTCATGTTTTATAGCGACCAAATCGTTGCGAATATCGATGGTTGTTCTGGAGAGTTCAGAGGGTCACGAACCACAATATCAAGCAAAACGCATTTGTTTTGGAGAGTTTAGAGGGTCACGAACCACAGTATCAAGCAAAACGCTTTCTCCCCAAGATCATGGGTTTACAAAAGGAATCTTGAACCATCTAATAATAAGTGTTCGGTGCTTACATTAACGCTACGAAGCGATGAAATTCGATTAATTCAAGCTTCTAACATTGAAAATGCAGATGTTTTTTGCTGCTGATGCTTGTAAGCACCTCTTTGGCTTATGTTGTAGCGGAGATTTGGGCTGCTTTCATTGCGTTATGTCAAAGTTTGAACGCATGAAGCAGAACGTCAGGATTTCCTTTTCTTGGGAACATCATCCCACCAATAAAAAACATTTGCAACTTCAATGTTAGAAGCTTTACATGGCTGTTGCACCAAGAACTAATCGGATTTCATCGCTTTGTAGCGCTAATGTAGGCACCGAACGCTTACTATTAGATTTAGTTGTAAAATCTAGTAGCACATTGTGCTATCGTCTCTACCGGCCCCCGATTACCATACTTTCCTATTTCAGAGAGCTGATGAACAGTGTTCACCATAGTCAAATCAAACTTTCGCTGGTTTCTCGAGTGTTCCTGGGGATCGGTTCCGCAGCAGCTGCTATCACTGATCCGAGGCGAGGGGACATGGTTGCAACAATGGGTGAAGTGACAGCTTCCCAATCGATTTTAGAGAAAATTAGGCAGGTTTTTGTCTTCCGTTATCAATGTCGTAAATCATTTTCAATTGTTTGTTACAGACAGCGAATGGCAAGCGACGTTGTGGGTTCACGTCTTCTTGCCGAGCGACCACGAGTCACCAACGAAACAGTGGATAGGGAGTATCTTAGAACTTTACCTGATAATACATTGGGAAAGCACTACGTTAAGTATGCCTCATTGTACTCTTTGCTTTCCTCAATTATTTTAATCATTCAGTGTTCTACAGAACACTTTCAGATTTCTTGATAAGTTGAAAACCACTCCTGATGAGAGGCCTCCAGTGAGATTCGTGCAGAACGAAGATCTTGTCTATGTCATGCAGCGCTACCGTGAAACCCACGATTTCAACCACATCCTCTTGCAAATGCCTACACATATGCTCGGTGAAGTGAGTTGTCGATGATACTTGATTTCATATTTACATATATCTCAGGTCCTGAATTATTTAGGTGACAATAGATCCTTTCATTATTTCATATCTTTTGTTTCGAGTGTTTTCTCAAGACCACAGCTCAAATTTCAATATGCCTGGTAATCATTATTTGAGCCACGCATGTCAGTGGTCTGTCAATGAGGGCTGACTTATAGAGCCCGATACACGTGTTTCGATCTTGCGATCTCGTCAGACGAGAAAGGGAAACTGCCCGACTGACGAGATCGCAAGATCGAAACACGTGTATCGGGCTCTATAAGTCAGCCCTCATTGACAGACCACTGACATGCATGGCTCAAATAATGATAACCAGGCATATTGAAATTTGAGCTGTGGTCTTAAGAAAACACTCTAAACAAAAGATATGATATATTGAATATACTAGCCACGAGCATTCGAGTGTACAACACTCTGTGTTTGGTGAGTTTTTTTACCGGACATAGAGTGTAAATCGTACGTCGTCGCTAACTCTTATTGTGGGAACTGGAGCACCCACAGAGATTAGCAATAGACTAGAAAGGGCAACTGCCCGACTGACGAGATCGCAAGATCGAAACACGTGTATCGGGCTCTATAAGTCAGCCCTCATTGACAGACCTTTCATTATTATTTGAGCCAACTTGTCATGTGGTCTGGTAAGGGCTCTTGTACAGTCCGATACACGTGTTTCGTCCTTACAGACTCGTCAGCCGGGCAGAACCCGTCGTCATTCTACCTTAAAATAGTCAGTTCTCTCGGGAGCCTTACACTCCTTAGAGAAAGTCATCGAAGACTAACGTTTTACAATCTATGTCAAGTGAATCTTTCACCTAACACAGAGTGTTGTGCACTCGATTGATCTTTGGCTGGTACTTATATCATATTTTTATCAAATAATAATGAAAGGATCTATTGAATTTTGAGCGTGGTCTAAACAAAGCACTCGAAATAAAGGTATGTTTAGGTGACAGTCAAGTATTTTGAAGCTATTCAGTTTGGTCTCCCTATGTGCGTAACTGCTGGAATTTTTGGGGCAGCTCGACTTGGTAAAAAGTAAGTAATTGGCAGTGATTAGAGTTGTTAATCTCACCGATATGGTCAAGAGAACTCAAAGTGGTCTTTGAAACCTCGGACATCTCAAGCTTTTTCTACTCTTCACACGATTTACGAGGTTGCGTTCCTACCTGGGCTATCGGTCATTTACTCTTGGAGTATAGATAAGATAAGCTTTTGCGCACCATTGTTACACGTATCTTTGGCACTTTATTGACCCGTCTTCACGATGTTTTCTTTTCACTGTGCGGATCCCAGTACTTCTAGCATTCAATTCGTTTTTTTTTTCGTCTTCTTCTTATACTTCGTAAATTGCCGGTTGAGCGCGTCTTTTGTAATCTGAGGATAGCCTGGCTGTGGCGTTCCATAGGGCGTTGTTCTTGACTGTCGGAGAACATTGGAGAGTAGAGCTCGGCTCCACGTGTGCCGCGATAAGCATCACAACCACTCGTTCAAGACATTCCATTGTTACTGGTTTTTGAAAATAATTTTACCGGTCGGGCATAGCATTATATCATTTGTTACATATGAGAGAAAGTGTTTGGCGCTTAAATTCTTGGTTATATACCCCTGTACTCAACTTTATCAATCGCCATAGTGCCTTTTAGCTCTAGAAGTGCATGCATATTTTCTGAAACAGCGTTTCTTGGAAGACGCGCAAATGATCTTGACAGAATGAATAATCAAAAAAGTTCCGATGCAAATGCACCAACCACTGTTTTTGACATCTGTTAGCCGATGGCGCTGTTTCGAGATGGGCGATTTGCTGTTTACTCAACGCTCTGATGAAAACTGACACCTACAGGCGTTATATTGAATTTGTAGATGGCCGTTGTGACTTTATAAGTGTGGTATACTTTTCAATTATCTCGCTTCTTAGAGGTATAGCAGTAATATTTAGTGGTGATCTTGCGTCCAGTGACATTCCAAAGTTTAAGGTGACATCTGCCGTCTACTCTGCAGTTGGGCCCCACGAGAGAATAACGTTGTTTATGAATCTACTGGTCATCGAATTGCTGCCAAACATCCCAGCCGATCTTGCAAATATCAATTATTTCTTTATCGTTTGCTAAACGCGTCTCTGAAATCTAAGTCATCTGCGAGCTGCTCATGCAACATGTACGGCTTGTCATTCAGCAGCTTATGGTTTCCTTCCAAGAGTCCTTAAATTGCTCAACAGCTTTTCTTGTCATTCATCAACAACTTTTATTGCAAAATGATCGTTTATACAATGAATTATTACTCCAGCCACCGACGTCGTTTTCTCACGCAAAATCTTCCATGGGTCGTCGAACAAGCCTTGCAGTCACGGTTTTTGTTGGCACTGGATTGGGAAAATCATTGGGAAGAACCAATATCATCACTTCAAAAGAAAGTGGGTATTGTTCCTCTAAACTAGGGATTATTAATCTTGATAGCGTGAAGGGTCTATCTCTTCACTGTCTCTCTATATGCTCTATTACTGATGAAGATAGCAAGTAATGAAGCCATAATGTTGCACTGTGATCTAGTTGGCTATTCGGCCGTGCCGTTATGCTTTTGTTGGAATGAGCTCGTTCTGCTTTCGAATTTTTTACTCGTTTCTATTCCATGTTATTTTTATTTGTTCACATGATGTGTTGTAACTTTCACTGACTGTACTTTGTTATTCGTGGTAAGAAATAAATCTATGTTACACTCAATGATAATTTTATATTATGATAACTTGTTTGAGCTTGTTATGAAGTCTGGTACAGCATTTATACAGTGCTAGACAGCTACTGTTTCGCCCTTCTACGCTCCTCAGTATAACAGTGCCCCTGGTTCAGCCAATTTTTTGAAGATATACCCCTAAATATAGAGAAATCGACGCCGAATACTTGCACACTGAACACTTTGTACATTGATACCGCTGACAATTGGAGTAAAAAATCATATAAAATCATCAGTGCGTCAGATCGAAATACTCTCGTTACTTGATCGTCTGTTTAGTCTTCTTCATAATGAAGCATTCACCAACACCTAGTCGTTCATGGAGCATGCGCAAGGAAGCGTGGAACTACGAAAACCACATTTTGTGCATTGTCGCCACGGAAATATTAAGGTAGAAAATCATATAAAACCGTTGGTGAATCAGGTCGAAAATGTTTTGTTACTCTAAGATTCTACACACTGTCCTTCTTCTATCGACTGCTTTTTTTACAGACCCGCTCAAAATGATTTAATCTGATAAGGATATGACATATTTTGAGCCATAGGTCTAGTGCTATATAGGCGCCTATTTCGTCCTATTGGGACTCATCAGTAGCACCCTCCCTCGGTTCCGTCGATCCCTTGAGGTAAACAATCCTCTAAAGGAACCGACGCCGAGTAAAATTAAGCACCCAAAGTAGGATGATGGTATCACCTGACTTTGTGGTGACGGCAGTCGAGCTTACGGCTTCTAAAATGAACTATACTTCTTCTATCGACTGCTTTTTTTACAGACCCGCTCAAAATGATTTAATCTGATAAGGATATGACATATTTTGAGCCATAGGTCTAGTGCTATATAGGCGCCTATTTCGTCCTATTGGGACTCATCAGTAGCACCCTCCCTCGGTTCCGTCGATCCCTTGAGGTAAACAATCCTCTAAAGGAACCGACGCCGAGTAAAATTAAGCACCCAAAGTAGGATGATGTTATTACCTGACTTTGTGGTGACCGGCAGTCGAGCTTACGGCTTCTAAAATGAACTATACTTCTTCTATCGACTGCTTTTTTACAGACCCGCTCAAAATGATTTAATCTGATAAGGATACGTCCTATTGGGACTCATAGGACGAAATAGGAAAAAAAAATAGGACGAAATAGGCGCCTATATAGCACTAGACCTATGGCTCAAAATATGTCATATCCTTATCTACACACTGTCATCTTCAAAATTAAGCTATACCAAAACAGTCGTTCACAGAGCATTTGCAAGGAAGCGTGGAACTACGGAAACCACATTTTGTACATTGACGCCGTGGAAATATTGGAATGAAAAATCATATAAAATCATGAGTGTGCCAGATCGAGATTGTTTCTTTATTCGATGATTCTACACACTGTTTTCTCCAAAATGAAGCATTCATTGATACTTAGTCGTTCAAGGAGCTTTATCAAAAGAGCGTGGAAGTACAAAACTACACTTTGTACTTTGCTGACTCGAAAATATTGAAATAGAATCATATAGAATTGTTGATGAATCAGATCGAAAATGTTTCGTTACTTTGTGATTCTACACATTGTCTTCTTCTAAATGAAGCGTTCACAGAGCATGCCCAAGTGAGCGCAGAAGTCTAGAACTGCACTATAAATTGATGTCGGCGGACACATTCAAATAAAAAATCTTACCGAATCATTCGTGAGTTATATCGAAATTGACCCGCTATTTTAAAATTTCAACACACTGTCATCTTCAGAAAGCGTTCACCAACACTTGCTCGTCTACTTAGCATTCGTATAGTAGCGTTGAATTGCATAAACTACACTTTGTAAATTGATATCGCGGACACATTGAAATCAAAGGCCATATAAAATCATTGGTGAATCAGATCGGAATTGCTTCATTTATTATACTACTCACTGTCTTCTTCAAAGTGAAGCATTCACGAACACTTAATCTCTAAGGGCCGGCTATAGAAGTCGGTGCGCTCAGAGCGAATTACGCAGCGGTGTGCGATTTTTGTTGTTTAATTAAGGTTTTTTATCTCCGTTTTCCAATGAATTTTGAAATTCTTGTACTACATTGATAGAGTAAGATTTTCTTTACTTGCTCATATGCTTTTGGCTAATATATCTGTGCCTTGTATGGAGAAAATCGTTGATTCACTCCGCAATAATACTGAATTTGGCAGTCAAGGATTTGAGCAATGAGCCGAGTGATAAAAGAAAGTGAGCACTGTGAAATACGTCTTGGAGTAAGTGCACACCTAGTTTTCCATTTTTCCGATGCTATTTTTTTGATTGAGCTAAAACAGACAAAAGCGAAACACGTCATGCAGAGTGATCAATCGAATTATTGGAAGTGGAGGAGTATGGAGAATACCCAACGGAAGCAATAAAAGAGTTATGAGGTTTTAATTTTGATGTTGGCCTGTCACAACCACCTCGACATGGTCACATAGAAGCTATTTGGAGAGGTCAGAACTAGACAAGATGCAGAAATTCGCTTTTGAAAAAATTTTACTAAAAGGAACTACGTAGAGCACGCAGGACTAATGCGCATGAGTACTGCCAAAAATCACCGCAACAAAATTGTTTATTTTGAAGAATAAATGGATAGTGAAGAATTGACGCCCATAGAACGATGGAATAAAGTTTGTTCAGTAATCCTTTTATAGGCCCTAATTTCTGAAATGCACTACTAATCGGATAATTCCAAAAAAAGAATGTCTAAAGCCTAAACGAGGTTGGTACGCCAGGGCCATACACCGGTGTTTCGGAGGTTTCGAGCTTCTTGTCAGTGACTCTTTTTTTTTTGAATAATTTTGAATGTTTATTGCGAGGTTTTAAAGCACTCGATCTTATGGATCAGTTTTGAACTAATCGGATAATTTTAAATTTATCGATAAACTGACATCGCATGTAGTGTGTAGCAGCTACAAAAAGTGGAAGATTTATGCTGAACTATTTGATTATGCAGTACAAAATGATTATATGTAATTGAGTATAAATGACTAGTGCAATGTAATTGAGTATAAATGAATAATGATTATTTAGTTATTACGGTAATCCATGAAGTTGAACTGCTGCTGGCGTAGAAAAGATGTACAGCTGAGATTATAATATGAACAAACATGAATAAGATATTATAGATACACGCGTCCTACAGTCGGAAATATGCCGATTTGGCAAGGAAGTGGTTTTCTCGCCCAGAAAACTAACAAAGTTAGGAAGCATTGGCGTTATTTTTCTTCTTACTTTCCTTTCGAATAGCCTCATTGTGTAGTCTTCTCAATGATATTCTATCTTTTATTGACGACAAAATCTCTCAGTGACGATAAAAATCTGAATTTTGGCACAAAACTACCACAAAATCAATAGAACGCGCGACGCCAAGCACTTCGTAGTCGTAAGCTCACTTTTAGCTTTTCTTCATTTTTGAGCCGAACAACAAAACGATAATTTCGGGGAAACCAGTTTGCCGCACAGAATCTCGATTCAGACTGATTACATTGCGAAACTGACTGGACGGTACGTTTTGGCTCAGACCTTAGATCGGTCTTGTTATAGGTTTCTGTCATTCTATTTCCACATGCTAAGCTTTTCAGAAGACGTATCACAATATCGAAATAATTCCTCTCCGGCGGCCCTTGATGGCAGGAATAAAATTTTTTAAATGGGATGTTTCTTCTCTATATTGCATTTTTGATTTTCTATTAAGGCCGCATGATACGCAACGACCTATTCAAATATTAAAAAGACGGCCGAAAGTTAATTGTTATCTCAAAAGCTCTGATAAAAGTGTTGCTCACACGATTTGTGAAGTCGGAAAATGTCTGCTTTCAGTGAACTTCCTGATCTAGAAAGTTTTCTCAGAGCTTGGCAATGCAGTAATTAGTGGCTCGTTTTTCTTTTTATGTTACATCTTCAATGATAACATCTCACCTTAATTGGTACCTTGTACTAATCTTACTTAAAATGATTGTCTTGATGAATAAAAGGAATATCAAGGTTTACCATCCATTTTTTTTAGCAAAGTAAAGCCGGAGGGCCGTGACAGAGTGGTTACGGTGCTCGTCGCTGCGCGCGTGGAGCCGCGCTCCAACCCCAGCTCTCTCCGGCAGTTCATTAGCATCATCCTATGGAACGCGACAGCAAGTCTATCCTTGAGATTGAAAGAAGACCGCTCACCCAGTATTCTACACCGTTTAAGAAGAAGACGAAAGCGAAGTGAATGCTAGAAGTACTGGGATTCGCACAGTGAGAAAAAAGCAGTTTGATGACGAATCAAATAAAGTGATGAAAGTTATAAAAATCAAGCCTAGTGCACCACAGTGAGACGTTATGCGATTAGTAGTCTGCGATATCTGCCACAGAAGTTCGGTTGACAGTGAGGTGCGGATCTTTTTTGGATTGTATTCAAGAAGCGAAGTTCACGATTTCTTAAATGCCGTTCCAGGCGTATCCCGTTTTAATCAGCAAATATATGCAAGGTAACGGAAGTTTGAAAAAAGTGAATGACGTGCTGGTAACGAAATGATTCACCATACACTGCTAGCGTCAGTAACACATGCAACGATATGCTAATTTTTATGTGCTGATTGAAGCATATCCTTTCAGATGGATTCATCAATGGCTTATCATAAACGATGTTATGTTGTACAAAAAGAAAGCTGCCGTAGGCTTTTACCCTATGCAGAACCATAGAGGCGAAAATTTTTGTCTCTTCAGAACAACGTCGACAGAGAACAATGGATACATTAGAAGGCTTCTGTTTATGCAGAACAATAAAGACGAAAGTATTTGCCTCGTCAATACAACGCCGTCGGAGAACAATGGATACACTGGAAATACAGCAGTTATGGATTAACTGCGATAACATTTTTTGTGAGAATTTTTTTCAAAGGAATAACAAGTGATGATGCTAGTTTGTCTTACAATACTAATAGGCTTACAAGGGATAACTCACCGCGGCTCAATTCATGAGATTTCACATATTCACTTCACATGGGGTAGTTAACACTTTCCTCTAGACTAAGTGGGAAAGCGGCCAAAATCGAATTTGCTTGTCAACTCTGCAAAAGTTCCTTGTTTATTTTCGGTTAGACGGCCCGCACGGAATGGAGAAATGAGTACTCTTGCTGAGCAAATATTTTTCACAGAAGTAGATTTTTCATAAGAATGTAGTAACTCAGAGCAATCGATCGCGAATATCCGTATCGAAGAATCTACGGCCAGCAGATACTCACACCACACATTAGCCGATATACAAGTGTCCAGCGTAAGTGGAACTCAATTTTATTTTCCCTGCTACACTCAGTGAAACGGTCTTCCCAAAAAATGAGCATAGTATTGGAATCGCAGAAACTTGCGCTACGGAATGTCTAGTGACAACTTGAGGAGAGAGTTTTGCGCTATGAGATGTATGCATGCGTGAAGCGAAAGTTTTCCTTTTGCTACGACGTTATAAAAAGGCTTTTTCAAGAAAAGACTAAGCGCAATAGCTAGAGATTCGAGTTTTTGAATTAATCCTAGAAAGCCAATAGAAAATCTTTGTCCATCGGACGTTTTTTCAATTGTCACCGGACGATCGAAAATAACTCATTTTATTTGTTACAGCTAAATTTTTGATTTTTGATTTTTTTCGGGAGATTTTGTCTGCTCAGAGGAAGATTAGATCGATCGCAAATGGTTGAGAGAGTGGAGAAAGAAGCCTTCGAATGAGTTGCAATAAGAAAAACGTATTGAAGTTTACCAAGCGAGAAAAAAAGCGGAATTACCGATAAAGGAAGAGTTAATAGAAGGCTGGTCTTCAATATTACTCAATCATCAAATGCTTATCAGCTCAAAAAACAGCACATAGTTTTTATGCATCACCACACTGTAGCACCCAACAAGGTGACTAGCAAAAATGGTACAAAAGTCAGGATTAGGGTGCGCATACATGGCTGAGAAAGTTAACAGAGCAAAAATCGTCAAAAAATCAGAAGATGAAAGCGACTTAAATCTCATGAGCGCTAGCTTAAAAACTGTATGAATTCTTTCAAACATAAAATTGATCTGACAGTGTAATTTCAGCCTTCTGAAGTCTGTTATAGGCACTTATGCAGTCGCACAGTTGCACTGTATAAGTGCCCACAACAGACCTCATGAAAGGCTCAAAATACATTGTCAGGTTATATTGTCCATGAACGAAATCTCAAGACAGTTGATCGAGAGGAATTGCTACATAATAAGCAAATTGATAGTCCTTTCTAAAAGTGGAACACGCCAAAAATTATGTTGTTCAAATGTCAGATCTAAGAAGCTCATAAAACCTCCGTGTTCCTCTGGAAGCACAAGCGTCCAAAGAGGTAAGTTTACGTTACACATTACACATTAGGCGGCAACAAGATGAGAAGAGAAAACAGCTAATGGACTGAACAAAAAAAAAACATTGGCGTGGATTCACAGGTGATCAGAACAATTTCGAGAAAGACAATGGAAATGGCAGAGCAACATTATGTTCGAGGTTTTTGAATCAAGTCTGCTTGTAGATAGAAGCAACATTTTCTCATCTGTTCTGATTCAGTCAGCCAAAGCATCCAATGTGTCGTCATTTCAAAGTAGAATCTTGGAGTGCTTCAGTATCCCATTTCATGTCACATTCTATGCTCTTCTAAATATTAACGACTTCAAACATATGTAAATCAAAATTTTTGAACCGTTAAAACTTCTCAACAACTTACAAATCGTTCATAGAATTCATATATTTACAGAGCAATCGCAGATGTCATCTCGCATTTCATGTTATTGTGCTCTGATTCATTCTAATTCAATGGTGGCTGGTGTGACCAATAGAGTAGCTTGGTATA
Source organism: Parelaphostrongylus tenuis (assembly GCA_019055375.1). NCBI lineage: Eukaryota > Metazoa > Nematoda > Chromadorea > Rhabditida > Metastrongylidae > Parelaphostrongylus > Parelaphostrongylus tenuis. The sequence goes on from JAHQIW010003252.1 coordinate 202,819, forward strand.
CTGTAAACAAGCGGCTTTACGAATCACGAGCACAGATATCTTTCAGTATTTCCTCACAGCTTTGCTTTACAGTGACCGTAGTGAAGAACTGGCAAAAAGCCCTCTAATGGGATGTGGTTCGCGCGAACTTAACGGCGGTTCAACTTTCAAAGCAGCAATCAAATCTTCGATGTTCAACTTTGTTCGACGTACTGAACGAGGCTTGCCTTCAAGGCCAAGCCGGCATCAAAGCGCTGAAACCAGCGTCCAGCAGAAAATAAACTTGTTGTGCCTTCGTTGATTATACGTCGCCTGCAGCTCGCTGTAAGACCCTTTTGTTCAATAATGAGGTCCAATAATGTTCAATATGAAATTAACTGCTAATGTATCGTTGGACGTGGCGGAGGTTTGTAAGAAAGTGAAGATAAAAGCAAATAATATGTAAACCTCTAGTGGGAAAATCCCACATAAAAAGCTGTAATACTCTCATGATATGCATGGGAGTTATCTCATGCTTATTAAGGTGCTCCAGAACTTTTTTCAAACTAGCGTTTGTGTCGAGCATGATGCTACATCGATGAAGATAGAAGAAAGCTTTACCGCAGTCAGGATGAAGCCGACGGCTTTGAAAGGCTCAGAAAAAGTGAATTGCTTGGTTCTTGCGTAGTTGAAATCGGAGTGGCTCTCTTTATGACATGACATGATGATGTTGTAATTAGCTTTCTCTAAGTCGCAGACGTATGTGTAGAGTAACAAAATGAAAATGTGTTAGTTTCTTGATGATAATTAATCGTCTCCTCAAAAAAATCTCATTATCAGAAGGCGCTTGTCACTGCAATCGCGGAACTGTTCATAGGAAAGATCGTAGAGATCTCTATATCTTCACTTTGCTACAAACCTCCGTCCTATCCAACGATACATTAGCAGTTTCTTATTGGACATTACTGGACGTCATTAGTGGATAAAAGGGTCTTTCACAGCGAGCTGCATGCGACGTAAAATCAACAAAGGCACAGCAAGTTAATTTTCTGCTGAACGCTGGTTTCAGCGTTTTAATGCCGGCTTGACCTTGAAGACAAGTCTCGTTCAGAACGTCGAACAAAGTTGAACATCGAAAAAGTAAAGTTTTGAGAGAATTACTGAATGATATTTGTGGGCGTGATTCGTAAAGCCGATTGTTTACAGTATACCAAGCTACTCTAATGGTCCCACCACCACCATTGAATTAGAATTAGTATTATCCAGAACACAATAAAATGAAACACGAGATGACATCTGCTCTGTAAATATACGAATTCTATGAACGATTTGATAGGCTGATGATGACTTCTAACGCTCCAAAAAATTTGACTTACTGATGTTCGAAGTTTTTAATATGGGAACAGCACAGAATGTGATATGAAAAGGTGGGGTACCGAAGCACTCCAAGATTCTACTTTCAAATGACGACACATTGGATGCTTTGTCTGACTGAATCAGAACGGATGAGAAACTGTTGCTTCTATTTACAAGCACACTTGATTCAAAAACCTCGAACAAGAATGCTCTGCCGTTTCCATTGTCTTTCTCGAAATTGTTCTGTTCACCTGTGAATCCACGCCATTGTTTTTTTTTTTTTTTTTTGTTCAGTCCATTAGCTGTTTTCTCTTCTCATCATGTTGCCGCCTAATGGTAATGTGTAACGTAAACTTACCTCTTTGGACGCTTGTGCTTCCAGAGGAACACGGAGGTTTTAAGCGTTTCTTAGATCTGATAATTGAACAACATAATTTTTGACGTGTCCGCTTTTAGAAAGGACTATCAATTTATTTGCTATGTAGCAATACCGTTCGATCAACTGTACTGAGATTTCTTTCATGGACAATAAGAAGATAAAAGGATAAAGCTCTCGGCGTTGATCAATCTCTGTGGGATGTGCCATGCATTCGACTTCAATTTTCAACTTCGTTTGAGGTGATTGAATGCACATCTGGCCTTTACAATGACTAGCGGAGGCCTCCCGCTGAACCGATTCAGTGCTGCTTATCCTCCCAGACAAGTCTGAGACCTGTCTGGTACCATTTTACCAACCCCGCAGGGATGGATGGCTTGGCGAGCCATGAGCGGACAATAATCATAATCAGCGGACAATCATGGACAATATAACCTGACAATATATTTTGAGCCTATCATGAGGTCTGTTATGGGCACTTATCCAGTGCAACTGTGCGACTGCATAAATGCCCATAACAGAACCTCATAAAAGGCTCAAAATACATTGTCAGATCAATTTTATGATTAAAGGAATTGATGCAGTTTTCTGAGCCATCGTTCATGAGATTTAGGTCGCTTTCATCCTCTGATTTCTCGGCGAACTTTACTCTAATAAGTTTCTCAGCAATGTAAGCGCACCTTATTCCTGACTTTTGTACCATTCTTGACTGGTAACCTTATGAGTATTAGAGGCGGCGATGCATAAAACTAAATGCAGCTTATCTGAGCTGTTAAACAACTGATGTCTGATCAGTTTTCTAGACCAGCTTACTATTAACCCTTTCTTGATCAGTAATTCTGCTTTTGTTGCTTGGTAAACATGAAGACATTTTTTTTATTCATTGCAACATTCTCGCGAGCTTCCTTCTTCACTCTCTCAACCATATTAAACCTATCTAGTCTTGTTCTGAGGGAAGAAATCCGCCAACCATCAGCTGTTACAAATAAACTGAGTTCTTTTGATCGTCCGGTGACAATTGAAAAAACGACTTTCTTCGATGGACATAAATTTTCTATTGCATTTTTAGTTATCATTCAAAAGCTCAAATCTCTAGCTACTTCGCTCAGTCCTTCTTTGAAAAAGCGTTTTTATAACGCTGTAGCAAAAGGAGAACTTTTGTTTCACGCATTCACATTTCTCGTAGGGCAAAACTGTTTCCTCAAGCTGTCAGTAAGCATTCCGTGAGGCAAGTTTCCGCGATTCCAACGCTATGCTTACTTTCTGGGAAGACCGTTTCACTGAAGTGTGGCAGAGAAAATAAGATTGAGTTCCACTTACGCTGGGCACTTGTATATCGGCTAATGTGTGGTGTGAGTATCTGCTGGCCGTAGATTCTTCGATACGGATATTCGCGATCGATTGCTTTGGTGCATCACATATGGAGTGCAGTTTTTATTATTCGATCAGGATGTTTTTGTCCGCTTTGAAAGAGATCCACATAAGACGTATGACTCTGATACTACAAGAATTCCTCTACACGTTCATAAGCTTTTCGTACCTCCAGCGATGTAGTAGTAAGACCGAACGGCTGGTGTAAAACGTAACTTTACTTTGAGTACCACCGCGCCACAAAAGGATCTTTTCAACAATTGATATCGTACTGCAGTAATTAGAGATCCAAAGTTTCGAATAGTACTACACTCTTATGAAAAATCTACTCCTGTGAAAAATATCTGCCCAGCAAGAGTACTCATTTCTCCATTCCGTGCCGGCCGTCTAACCGAAAACAAACAAGGAACTTTTGCAGAGTTGACAAGCAAATTCGATTTTGGTCGCTTCCCCATTTAGTCTAGAGGAAAGTGTTAACTACCCCATGTGAAGTGAATATGTGAAATCTCATGAATTGAGTCGCGGTGAGTTACCCCTTGTAAGCCTATAAGTATTGTAAGACAGACTAGCAACATCACTTGTTACTCCTTTGAAAAAATCCTCACAAGAAATGTCTTCGCAGTGAGGTCTGGTAGGGCACTTGTACGACACTAGACGGGCTCGTTTCGCCTTCATAGGCTCATCATCAGTAGCAGAGTGCCTTTCGATTCAGCCGACCCTTGGGGACACACCACTAGTTGCAGGAATCCACGCCGAATAAACAAAGCACCGCAAGTCAGGTGATAGATCTCCCGACATTGCAGTGACTAAATTTTATTTTATTTCACAAAATTTTATTTTTGCTTTTCAGCTTAACAATCTAGCTAATCTGAAGACATAATACACTGACTCGCGGTGGTCTCCCCGCTGAACCGAGTCAGTGCTGCTTATCCTCCCAGACAAGTTTGAGACCAATCTGTACCAATTTACCGACCCCGGAGGATTGGATGGCTTAATGAGCCGTGAGCGCGAGACCGAACCATTGACCTCGTGTGCCGACGCAGAGCACCTCTAAACACTGCGCCACATGAGCCCCTATTGATATTTATGATTTACAAGAATTTTTATCTTGATGCCCTAGCTGTGGTATATTAGCCAATATTTGTGTAAAAGGCAGAATATTCGTTTACCCCTCTACCTTCTTTCATAAATATGAGAAAGATTATCCGCAGAGAATAAGAAATAAAATAATGAAAGAAAGATTTGATATACACAGGACACGAAATGACGTTAAGCATTGATTGAGATAAGATATCCATTCATTCTCGTCCATGGAACAACATACTGAGTTAGTGCTGTTTTCGTCAGTTTGAACTGTTATAACATTGATGACAATAGCATTGTTGGACGTCACGCGATTATTGTCCCTAAGGCGTTGAATGGATTTTTACTGTTACGTCATCGACTTTAACAGGCGATGAATTTCATGTAGGCGCATAAAATCGAGCAAATGAATGTGCGGATCACTTCTCTCATTGCTACTTTCAGTTGTGATATTTCTAATAGCGTCAAAGATTATGTGAGAAATTGAGACTAAGCCAAAGAGACATGATAAATCGTTTTAGGAGTTCCAGATTACATGCTGCCAATACGATAATCTCGGCCCTTTTTGGAGTAGTGAGAACTCTTGTTTTCCTCTTTGAGTGGTTTTTCTGTTTGCATGTGACTGTTTTTTTTTTGAAGTGCCAAGCCTGATTGTAGCAACGAAACCAATATGACCGAGATTCTTAAGTTGGACTTTCTGAATGGTCACAATGACGTGAGGTACACACAAATTTGATGTCTCCTGGAGAACTCAATAACTGGACATTGTTTTTTGACGGTTAGATACCAGAATAGAACAAGAAATCAAAGAACATTTTTTTACAGGCTCTCTCCAAGGTAGTAGAGGCGGAGAAAGGGAGGGAGGAAAGCAGAACTGTAGAGGGAGATAACTGTGAAGGAGGAAAGCAGCAATGACAGAAGTGATCTGCCATTCAATTGCTCGTTTTTATGCCCTTACATGAAATTCATCGCCTGTTAAAGTCGATGACGTAAGAGTAAAAATCCATTCAACGCTTTCGGACAATTATCGCGTGACTTCCAATAATGCTACTGTTATCAATGTTATTTTATCAGCTTAAACTGATCAAAACAGCACTAACTCAGTCAGTTGTTCCACGGGCGAGAATGAATGGATATCTTGTCTCAGTGAATGCTTGATGTCATCTCGTCTCCTGTGTATATAGAATCTGTTATTTCATTATTTTATTTCATCATTCTCTGCGGATAATCTTTCTCATATTTATCAAAGAAGGTAGAGGGGTAAACGAATATTCTGCCTTTCACACAAGCATTGGCATTTTACCACAGCTAGGGCATCAAGATAAAAATTTTTGTAAATCATAAATATCAATAGGAGCGCATGTGGCGCAGTGTTCACAGGTGCTCTGCGTCGGCACACGAGGTCAATGGTTCGATCACGCGCTCATGGCTCATTAAGCCATCCAATCCTCGGGGTCGGTAAACTGGTACAGATTAGTCTCAAACTTGTCTGGGAGGATAAGCAACACTGACTCGGTTCAGCGAGGAGACCACTGCGAGTTATTGTAAAGGCCAGATATGCATTCAATCACCTCAAACGAAATTAAAAGTTGACATGCATCTGCATCCTCAGGGATTGATCAACGCCGAGAGCTTTATCCTTTAGAGCTTTTATAAATATCAATAACTGTCAGCTTGACTGCATACAATACCAGTATGTGGTTATGCTACTAAACCCACTGAAGGTTGGTTGCTCACAGCTACGATAGCTCATATCGAAGAAAGAGCAGTAGCAAACGGTGCATTAGTGGTGTGTGGTAGAACGTGTTCTTGGGAAAAGTGAAACGTGTGCTGTGTCTGAGTCAATTTTTCACCCACGTCTATAGAGAGGAAATGAAATAATAAAACGCAGATTCGACATACACAGTGCACAAGATGACGTTAAGCACTGAATGGAACTAAACATCCATTCATTCCCTTCCGTGGAACAGCTGATTGGATTAGTGGTGTTCTAATCAGTATGAAATTATGGAAAAACATAGATGACAATAGCATTATTGGATTTCACGACGAAAATTGTCCCGAAAGCGTTAAATGGATTTTCTCTGCTACATCATCGACTTCAGCAGACGCTGAATTCCCGCAGTGTTATGATGTTTCACATAAACCTAAGAAAATGAGTGGTGAGCAAAAATACGACTTTAGACAGGTGTCGAACCCGCGTTTCATCCATACCGAGGATACGAGCTATCACTACACCACCGAGGTGCCTTTGTACCACCCCCGGTATGGATGGGACGCGGGGTTCGACTCCCGTCTGAGGTCGTATTTTTGCTCATCTCTCAGTTCTCTAAGTTTTACATGAAGCATCATGACATTGCGGAAAAACAGTACAAATACTGGATTTTACGAGTATTACGTATCACGTGGCTGTCAGCTCAAGTATTTATAAACGAAATTGCATACCCGACTCAAATATGATAGAGGGTTGGTAGCTGGTTACTTCACTGAGCTATGGAATCAGAATAAATTGTTTCAGAAGTTCCAGACTTCATACGGTCATTACGGTGACCCTGGCCCTTTTTGGAGTAATAAAACCCTTGTTTCTGGCCTTTGCGTGACTATTCTGTCTGCATGCGTTTTTTTTTTTGCACTGCCAAGTCCTCATTGTAGCGACGAGACCAACATGACCGAGAATCTGAGGTTGAACTTTCTCTCTGGTCACAATGACATGAATACACGAAAAATTGATGCTTTCTACATTAGTCAAGAACTGGCCATTATTTTTTGGACGGTAAATACCATCATAAAAAAGAAAGTCACAAAGAAAAACTTTTTTGAAGGCTTTCTCCAAGATATTAGAGAGGGAGATAGGAATCTCTACGATCTTTCCTACGAACAATACCCCAATTCCAGTGCACGCGTCTTCTAATCACGAGAATTTTTGGAAGAGAGGTTTCAACACTTTACATTTTATTCTATAGACATACGACTGAAACTTAGACAAAGCTGTCTACAAAACGTTACGTCGTATTGAAAGCCCATCCCGATTTTGACTACGCAGAAGCTAAATCATTTTTTCTGGGCTCTTAAAGCTATCGGCTTCATCCTGACTGAGGGAAAACTTTGGTCCATCTTCATCGATGGGGCATCATGATCGACACAATTATCAAGTTGCTGGAGCAGAGATCATATGATAAGGAATATAAAAAACACACATTCCGGAAAACAGCCGAATGCGCTAGATTCATGCTCGAATATTTCAGTGTTATACTTTTTTAGGAGAGCGCATGTGGCGCAGCTGGTTAGAGGTGCCCTGCGTCGCACATGAGGTCACTGGTTCGATCTCGCGATCATGGCTCACCAAGCCATCCATCCCCCCGGGGTCGGTAAATTGGTACCAGACAGGTCTCAGACTTGTCTGGGAGGATAAGCAGCACTGACTCGGTTCAGCGGGAGGCCACCGCGAGTCATTGTATAGGCCAGATGTGCATTCAATCACCTCAAACGAAGTTAAAAATTGAAGTCGAATGCATGGCGCATCCCTCAGGGATTGATTAACGCCGAGAGCTTTATCCTTCATCCTTTATACTTTTTAGGAAATGAAAGCACTCACGTCTATCAGTAAATGACATTAAAATGATTCTATTTTTTCAGGTTACTTAAGACTATATCTCAAGCCAATGAGTATCATGCTCTGAGAATAATCTAAGCACAAATATCCAGTAACCTTCTTCATCAATTTCCAGCAAAGTTCATGAACAGACTTGATTCTATTAAGCATGTCGAATGGCTCACTGTAGACAAGAAAATTGATCACAGATGTTATGAGCTTAAATGTTTGTTGGTGCAAATATGACTAAATCGGATAAGCCTATCATAGGTGTACCAGTTGATCGATCCTGAAAATACTTCCTTCTTATCATTTGTCTGTTCATACGGAAATCCGTAAGTTTTTTTCGTTTCGAGTATTTTCTTGAACCACAGCCCAAATTTCTAATAAGCCTGATAATCATTTTTGAGCCACGCATGTCAATGGTCTATCAAAGAGGCTTGACTTATAGAGCCCGATCCACGTGCTTCGATCTTGCGATCTCGTCAGTCGGGCAGTTACCCTTTCTCGTCTTCACCAACCCTGTGTGGGTGCTCCAGTCCCCACACTAAGAGTTAGAGAGACGAAAGTTTTACACTCTCTGTCCAGTGAAATTACTATCGAACACAGAGTGCTGTGCACTCGATTATCCTTGGTTAGTTACCAGGCCAGAAAAAAAAATTAATAGGCAGATCCGTAAGTTATTCTTTGCCTCCACTACCATGATACATCATCGCTCCTGTCACACACTTAGGCATCTCGAACTTGGTGATTCCAACATCACACGAATGGACCACCATGCGGAGCATGTTGTAATCAGAAATGATCGGACGAAATTACCAAGCAATAAATAAACAAGTACCATCACAAGTGATAATTCGCATATGTTCCTCTTCAAGTTACGAAATACGGATTTTTGAGCATGAACAACTGAACGTGAGTTATTAGGCAATTATTAGTGTCAGTGATTAGAAACAATTGTCGATAGAAAATATATATGAGTTAATGCACCAAGTATCCAATGACTGCCTTTCTATGGAACGATCAAATGAAATAACGCTGTTTTCACCAGTATGAACTGTCGATATAACAATAGAAATTTTGGGTGCCACGGAGAGAGTCCCGGAAGCGTTGATGGGATTTTCACGGCCCCGTCATCAAACTCACTACAATTAATGGAAATCATGTAGGTACATCTGAAAAACTGTACATTGAAATCCACATAAAAGCGAACGATTGAAGCTAAACATCATTCAGTGATAATGAACGTCATCGTCACCTCTTCGTCGTTTCTATTTTCACTGTTGTGGTATGTCTCATAGCGTTTGGAGACGACGCTAAAAAACTCTAAAACTAAGCTGGAGAACTACATCAAATCGTTTCAGGAGTTCCAGACTGCTTGCGGCCAAAGCCCTATCTCTTTCTGGGATAGTAAGATCTCTTGTTTTCAATATTTTGAGTAGTTTTTCTGTTTGCTGCGTACTTCTACATTTTGATTTCAGTACCATTATTCTTACCAATTGTAGTACACGCGACAAACATGACCGACGTATGAGAAAGAGTTTTTTGGCTTGTCACCAGGTCAATGTGAGGTGCACACAAAATTTTATTCTTCTAGAAGAATCATACTGGCCACTGTTCTCTGAGACTATCAAACAACAACACAGAGAAAAACATTTCAAAAAACTTTTTTTTTAGAAGCTTTTCTTCAAGGTAAAGAGACACAGATAGGCGCTATTACAATCTTTCGCATGAACAGTTTCCAGTTCCTCAGTGACATGCGCCTTCTGGTAAGAAAATTTTTTTGACGCGACGATATTAGTCAGGAAAAAACTAACAAGTTTTCATTTTTTTCTCTACAGACTACGATTGCTGCTAGAGTAGCTGCTACAACATTGCAAAGTCATGTCGTAATGAGAGCCACTCCCCGATTTTCAACCACACAGGATTCACAAATTCATTTTCCTGGACTGTCTCACATTCTACGGTGCCATCACAAATGATTGTAAAGCTTTTAAAGTCAATTTCATCTATGGGACCATGATCGAACAAATTATGCAAAGTCGCTAGTCAAAGATTTCTAGAACGCGAAAGAATATGGTACATGACATTTTGGGAATAGGTCAGAATACGCCAGGTCACACATTGAATTAAATTCAGTTCTAAATTTTCAGGGATTTAATAGCTGGACTAATACGTTCAAATACAAGCGACTTGAGAATGTAACGCCATCACCAAAAAACTCAGCGATGATTCCAGTTTCTTCAGGTTAGTCGTGGCTATATTCAAGGCAAATGAGGTCATGTTCTGAACCACGCCTTTGGCACAAATGTTCGCTAATCTCTTTCAAACGAATTGTTGACAAGAGTTCATTACAGCTGATTGAACTCGATGAGACTTTCTCTACAATGGTACAAATTTTAGATTGCTTCAATTGGCAGGACATGAAGAATATAATCATCATGTGTATAATGGACGGCTCAAGACAGGCCTTTCCAGATATTGAGTTGTCAAACATGGTACTACATAATGGGATGCGGCTTATCATACTTGTACTAGTCGGTGCAGTCCTCCGCTGCGTGTCATTTTTCTGTTTATGTCATATACGTGACACAACCGTACAAAGGCATCTCATTGACTCTCCATTATGCTTGATTACTAGCCCTTGCTTCTGTTTTTCTTAGGCCTCTTAACCGGTGTGGGTTCCAATTTACACGTAAGGGGTGATGCACCACATGGGCGGAGCATGTTGGTTTGGAATCAACACCGCTGCTTTAATGTCATGCAAACAGTCGGTGGGTCTTTCTGTTAGAGTGAAAGGC
>JAHQIW010003253.1:0-33219 GCA_019055375.1 Parelaphostrongylus tenuis
TCCGGTCTTTAGAGTTCCAGATAAGGTCATTATCTTGACACTGAAAAAGCGTTTTCAGGGTTCCACTGGAGTCGTTTGGCGAACATTGTGGATTTGTGTGGGTTTTGCTTGGTTTTTGCTTGCTTTTCATTGGTATCGTCGTAGAAAATAGCTCGATATAGGACTAAAATAGCTCTTATGTAACGAGTAATATCATTCGGATCAATAGGATAGAAAAAGAATATCTCTGGACTCTAAAATAACTTTTGCACCAGTGCTACCAAATATCATCTGATAACATATCTTGAGCCGTTCATGAAATCTGTTATGGGCATTTCGTCGTCCATTACGCTATAAAAAGAGTAATTTTGAGTGCAACTAACTGACTGGACGAAAAGGGCCACCGTACAACAGATGAGGATGAGAGGCCGAAACACGTGTCTCGAACTATATGAGTGCCCGAAATAGATCTCATGATGGACTCAAAATATGTTATCAGATCATCTATTGTTCTGTGTGAGGTCTCAAGATAGTCTCTTGAGAATTTTATGGTACATATGTATTGTACATATATATATATATATATATATATATATATATATATATATATTGGACGGCGACAAATTTATAAACCGATCTCATTCGCTGGAGACGAACATGTCGTGTAGGTCGTGTCAGTAATGATTTGAAAGTGGAAAAAAAAAACATATCAACGTGTAGAGAATTTTCCGCAGTATCAAAACCACACGTTTTATTCTCAAGTTTCTGTCAATGCGGTGAAAAAATCCCCAATCGAATAACAATCTTCCAAGTATCATCGACAGCCTCCCCCCCCCCCCCACCCCCCTGCTCTCCCTTTCCGTGTAATAGCCCGTGAACAAGATCACAGAAAAAGGGTAAATTCGATGGATTTTCGCTGTTAAACAATTCCTCTGGTAAATGGGCACAACCTTGGAATGATTGGAACTTACGACATCGAATGATTGCTCATAGTCTGAAGAAAGAGCATTGCACCACCCCCTGCTCCCTCCCCCGGCGAGGTGTAACGCACGAATCTTTTCTTTCTCCTACAGCGCTATCAAAGAGCTTTTCCAAAAAGCAAACACATTTTCGAGTTCTTCGAGACTTGTGCTACCGACAGAATATTAGCACTTGGAGGAAGGAGTTTTGTGCGGAGAAATATAAGCGAGACAAAAAAAATTAAGTGGCTGCATGGAATATGATTTTATTTTGGATTTTGTAGCCTTATAAAAGGATATTTTGAAACCTGCCTGTCCAGCGAATGAGATCACTTTATAGATTTGCCACCGTCTCACACATAAATAACGTTTTGTCACCAGATATTAGTAAGCAATCATTTATTCTATTAAAATCGAAAAAAAGCATAGACAAAAGAAGAGGCTGATTAGATATCGGTTCAAACGTTCGTTTGCTTGATCTACGGCTGCCCTCACTGATAATAATTTCCATGAGACGCTATCATTTGATGGAAGTGAGAAGGAACTTCTTACAACAGAATTCAGCACCAAAAACTGATATCTACTCCTATCCGTAAGAGTAATCTATAATAATTCTCTGCTCCTGCACTTTAGCAAAATAATGCCGTAGTAACAATAAGTGTTAGGATATTGGACGGTATGCAAAACATTTGACTGCTTGCGTAGTTGAACCCGTGACCGCGATTTCGGTGAAACGAGTGTTCATCTCCCGCCTGAGTCAAATGTTTTGCATATCACTCGATTTTCATTGATTTATAACTACTCCTAAAAAAGTTTAATCACTTTAGTTCTTTGAGGTTTCTTAATATAGGTTATCAAAGATCAGTACTAATGATCACTTACGAGCAGATTTATTTCGGCTAGTGGATCGCTTCTGAGTTAGTTTAGTGCTTGCTCCAATTCTTGTCACAATGTCTCGCGGATTATCGTACCTTTTTCCATGACAACATTGGCCAGCATCTGAACATCAACTCCATCGTTAAGGTCTTTTAGATCGATGATGATAACAAACCTAAACATGACAAACATGCTTCTAGTGACGAGAACATGGCGCTGATCCTTTCGGGACACGAACCCAACCCTCTACGTCTCTGACCCCCAGCGTGTTGTGACTAATAATGGCGTCTAACCTTCAGGGTGCCGTTGTTAGACGCAACACACTGGAAGGCCAGAAGCTATTGCTAAGCGCAAGCCAGTGGGGGCTAGGGACGCAGAGTGTTGAGTCCATGTTCCGAACGAATTAGCACTGCTGATTAAACTCTATATAGTATACAACAGACCAAAAAAGAAGGAAACACAGGTTAGTGAACGGTAGGAAATGTGATCGTTTTGAGGAGGTGTTGTTTTCCATGTTGAAAAATAGATCATTTCTGGAAACACGGACAAATTTTCATTCAAAAAAATGCATAAAAACCTTCACAGAAACTTTGTGATATTTAATCAATGAATAGTGATAATATTTTCTTGAAACTCTAATTTACCAGACAATTTCCTCGCATTTCTACTTCTTATGTGTGCGCCGAATAAAACTCTTGCCAGAAATGCCTCATGGGTCTTTCATGATCCATATGGTTACTAAGCGGTTGAAACTGTGACAGGGTTTTCGTCTGCCCTCTTCAAGGTCTATGCTATTCTCTTGATGTCGTAGTACGCTTTAAATCGTGTTAAGTTCTTCATCCTCAACGAAATTTTATTTTCCAATAATGCTGAGTGATATGCAAAACTTTAACATGATGACAGCGATCTGAGCTGTTATTAGCTTATAATGCGAGCTGCGTTTTCGGCTTCGGCTGCGCGGCTTTATTTATCATTACGCGTTGCAATGGAATATGGAAGTTTGGTTGGTAATCTGAGGTACTGAAGGGATATTATCTTGATTGAATGATGAAGTATGGCAGAAGAGACTTCTACAAAAAGTACTTTAATTGAAGTTATTGCCATGTATCGAAATATCATTCATTTTCAACGACAAAAGCACATTGTTGTGTAAGGAAACATAATTTCAGCTGTTGTGTAACTTCGTTTCTTTCATTTTCATACATGTTTTTGTAGTCATTCGAAAGCTTGAGAAATACCTACTGTACCATTTGATTTGCTTTGTAGAATGACTTTCATTTTAATTTCTGTTAATGAAAAAAGATAACGTTCTGCGTTTAGTGTTCACGTTTTTGTCTCTATGTGACTTTGTCCTTGAAATCCGGGGTTTTGAAAAAAACATCGCCATTGTTTCTGCTACAGACAACTTTATCGATGTCTCTTCTATCATATTTTACCATTTGTTGGCGACGAAATTCTCTTTAGTGGCGATAAAAAACCACATTTCATCAGAGAACTACCACAGCGTCTTGTAGGTGCCGCGCAGAATTTCATCGCCGTTGTCAACGTGTTAAACGGATTCGAACCGAATTTTCACCTTTTAGGATGATCGTACCAACCATTGCGATACCGGCGCTCCCGTTTTTTTATCACTCTTTTTCCGATATATAAAATTTTTCGAAGAAACATACAGAAAGGTTTGTTATGGTGAAAATGCGATGGTGTATTTGTTCGATTTTCTCGGCGGCTCTAACCATCAGACAAATGGAGAGTATGTTTCGCTTTTTTTCAAGTATTTTTCCTTGATCTTTCAGTGACTCGCGCTTCGTTTAAGGACGATCGATAATCTGACAATGAACGCTCATTCCAGTCTGACTGTCAGAAGCTGCTTGTTCATTTTTTTTTCTTTGATCAGAAATCAAAAGAAGAAATTCGACCTCCAATGGGAGTCGAACTTGCGTTTTAGCCATACCGGGAGCGCTTGCTACCACTACACCACCGAGACACCGCTTCATTATTAAAACGAATTAAGGGCTTTTTCTGATTAGAACGCAACAAAAGAAAAATCGATCTCTTCTGCTGGAGAAGAAATCATCATAGAAGTGTTGGTATTCAATCGAAAGCTAAAACTTGTGGCTACAGTCCCAAGTTGCCGGTTATCCAAAACATCCGTTTATAACGATGTGACATGCAAAATGAAATTATGTTCCATAAAACCACGTGTTTTTCTGTCTTATACCGCTTATGCATTATCTATGTCCACTGTAAATGAGCGCATGTGGCGCAGTGGTTAGAGGTGCACTGGGCCGCACACCAGGTCAATGGTTCGATCTCGCGCTCATGGCTCACTAAGCCATCCATCCCTCCGGGGTCGGTAAATTGGTACCAGACAGGTCTCAGACTTGTCTGGGAGGATTAGCAGCAGTGACTCGGTTCAGCGGGAGGCCACCGCGAGCCATTGCAAAGGCCAAATATGCATTCAATCACCTCAAACGAAGTTAGAAATTGAAGTCGAATGCATGGTGCATCCCTCAGGGATTGATCAACGCCGAGAGCTTTATCATTTATATCGCTTATATTTCGCTGGACAAGTCTCTTTCCTCATAGTGCTAGTACTCAAACTATAGCGCGAACTTCAAAGAAAGCAAAAATGTGGTTGCTATTCAAAAAGCTCTTTTGATCTTTTGATTTCTTTTGGTTTTTGATTTGTGCTTTGAACCTTGCCGGATTTTTGTATTTTAGCGCGGGTATTCCGTGAAGACTGGAAGAAGAATTTCGATCTTGCTATAATCACCATTCTAATTTTTGTACATTTTGCATACTACAATCAACTTCATGCTGCGCTATCTCATCATAATGTCAGCTTTCTACTACGTGTTGAATATACTCGCTCTATATCTTCATCCTTGTTTTCCTTACGCAAGTACATGAGCGAGTGTGGAGCAGTGGTTAGAGGAGCTCTCGGCGCACACGTAGTCGATTTATTTATGGTTGATGGTTCGATCCCGCGCTCAAAGCTTACCAAGCTTCCCATCCATCCGACTTTGGTCAATTGATTACAGACTTGTCTGGGAGGACAGCGGCCCTGACTTGATACATCGATAGGCCATAGTGAGTGATTGTATAAGCCAGATTTCTTTGAGAATGCCCAGCCTGAGAGCTTTATTTCATATAAGCAAGTTTATAAGACACTATAGTCTTTTCAGTATTTCTTTTCCTTTCAGATTAGTGCATTGTGCATGAATGCAATGGAATATGAATTGAAACGTAGTGAATAGCTGAAGTGAACATAGTGGACGAGGAAACTGCCCGAAAATCTCGTCACGCCGTTCGCAAGCAGCAAACATTGTTAGCAGGTTAGGAACACATCGTCGATCGTTTACATTGAAATCAATTCTTCTGAAACATTGCTGTTGATCTAACTAGTTGAATGCAGCTAGTTTATCTCTTGGCGATGAGCTCCTCGTTCATAGTTTACTGTACGAACCGAAATTATGCGCGAAAAGGCTAAAAAGCACTGGGAATCTTTGTTCATAGCTGCAAAGGTAAAGATTTAGTGACAGTTACCGTAACAAACTCAATGTAATTTATAGAATTAGCATGACTTCTTTATATCACTGATTTTCGGCAGTGTCATAATGTTTTGATTATGTATCTGAGAGTGTTGAATGCGATGCAAAATGTCCGACTTCAAGCGGAAGTTGAACCCGCGTCTTACGCATCCAGAGGGCCGCAGTGTCACTATATCACAGGCAGTCGCTCTGCTACAACTCTTGGTTCTTTCTAATCAGAAAGCAGCAAATGAAAAATCGATCTCTTGCTTGAGAAGAAATTTTCATAGGAGTGTTAGTATTCATTCGAAAGCTGAGACTTGTGACTGCGGTGCCACGTTGCCGATTTCAGAACACCCCTTTATGACATTGTTACATTTTAAAAAAATTATTTTTCATGAATCCACGTATTTTTTCCTTTTCCCTCGCTTTTATTTCGCTGGACAAAATTCTTTCCTTGGAGTGCCAGTACTCAAACTGTAAAACTTCAAAAGTTCAAAAATGTGTCTGATTTTTGAAAAGCTATTTCGATCTTTTGATCTCCTGTGCTATTTGATCTTTGCTTCAATCCTTACTGGAGAGAACTCGTTTGTTCAGACTATCAGACTACGACTAATCATCTGATAGCGTAATGTTCTCTGATTCTAACGGGGTGCTTGTTTTCTGGAAATATGGTTTTAGCAGGGAAAATAGGACAGAGTTTTACATTTTTAGTAGCGTGGTCTAGGCTATTCGACAAGGCGAAGGTCGTCACAGGGGGTGGGGCCAGGCGGGACCATCCACGATGTATTCCTAACCTGCTAACACTTTTTTGTTATTCAATTGGGAATTTCTCCTCCACTTTGAAAGAAACTTCAGATACAACGATTGGCTAGGATACTACAAAACTCTCCGATATTGATATGCTTTTCGGAGCCCAGCGAACTACACGCGTGATAGAAATGAAGACGTAAGGCGAGAGCGGAACATAATTTTTGATCCGGATGCCACAGCGTTATAAAAAGGTGTTTTGAAAAAGCGGTTACGTGGCGCAGTAGCCATAAATCTCAGCTTTCGAATGATTGCTAGAACTTCCTATGAAAAGTTCCTCTCCAGCGAATGAGATCGCTTTTTCATTCATTAGCTCCTGATCAAAAAGAACCCCAATCTTTCTTCGACATAAACTCTCAAACTGCCTACTGCTACTTGTTAATCGGGTTGGTCTGGTCACCACATGTCTGCTCTGAATCCCGTTGATGTGACAGCTTTTTGTGCTACCGTAGTGGGTAAAAGACGGGATCAACTTTCGCCTATAGTCGAATGTTTTGCATATCACTCAACTTGCCTAGATGTAGCTTGTGACGTACTCTATCTCCTGTATCACTTGTCGTCCCATTGATCGTCGAGTGACTCGAGCGGGTACCGGCAACACTTCCATTTTTCCTATCACGTGCAAGAGTAGCCCAGTGGGTCCTCGTTGCTCTAGGAATTCGTTGACCGTCGTATCTTTCTTCTATGTCCTTCGTGAAGATATCGGACCATTGGGACCGTGGTCTTCTTTTAGAGCGCTTGATTGCCCGAGGAATCCAGTCGGTGGCGGCTCTCGAACATCGCCATTGAAGCGCATCACGTGTAAAACACGCTCTATATGACCGATATTGCGAAAAGACCTTTTTGCAGCGCTGAAAGATTCAACCAAAATTATTTTTCACGCCGCATATTTCTCGCCGTACAGAGCTCTTTCTTTAGACTACTAGTAATCGTTGTACAGCACAAAGTTTACCAATTATAACTGGGCTTACATTCTGGAAAGACCGCTTCTCACAGCACAGCAGGTAAAGAAGATTGATTCACATGAGTTAGCCAGTGTTCTTTGGCCCATTTACGGGCTGTTAAGGATGGGGGAGGGTCTGTGCGAACATCGGTCGGTGGCGCCTAAGTGAGCTGAATTTGATTAGGAATTGCAACTCCTCTTTGGAAGAAACTCCTGATTAAACTTGTAACTCTCATAATAGAAGATTTTCCTTACACGTTCATATGCTTTCCGTGCTTACAGCGAAAAAATAGTTGAATTATGCGGCCGATGCGAAACATAATTTGATTGTCAGCTTTACAGCGCTGTAAAAGGGTCTTTTCAAAAAGCCGCTTGCGTAAAGCGTTAGCTTGGGAGTTAGGCTTTCGAATGAGCACTAATACTTTATGAAAACTTCTTGTCCAGTGTATTAGATTGGCTAGAAAATGTGTGCTACCCAACGGAAATGAACCGTTTTTTTCATTACGCAGTCAAAGTTTTTTCCTAATAAATCTTGTGTTTTAGGAACAGTTCAATATTCTTGGTAAACTGCTGCTCTTCAGTTCAATCGGTGATGTTGAATTGCGCAATATTATAATACGTCTCTTCTTCAATTTATCATTTGATGCAAAAGCTCGAAGTCGAATGGTTGCTGAAGGTCTTTTGCCCAAATTAAACCACTTATCAAAAGTGGGTAACAATTTTCTGAATTTTGCATGTTTTTACGTGATGGCTTTGCTTGGGGCGCTGCTTGGTGCAGTGGTTAGGGGAGATGCCAAGCAACGCAAACGTCCTCGATTGTCTTATCTCGGCCTCAAAGCTCGCCTAGCTTCCCGTCCTTCCGAGCTCGTAAAGTTGGAACGAGACTTGTCTGGGAGGATAGCAGTACTGGCTTCATACATTGCTGGGCCACCGCTAGTCATTGCAAAGGCCACAAGTCTATTCAATCATGTGTAAAGATCCTTGATGTACGGTAAAGATGAACTCGGACGCACTGCGTAATTCTCAGGAATCGATATTCTTTCAGTTTTATCTCTTACTTTGTGAAAAGCATTGTGTTAAGTATGGATTATGCATGCCTATGAATATATGTAGACATATATGTATATGTGTGTACAAATGTAATATATACACGTACATCCATCTTGCACATCCACTTATATACACATATTTATGCATTCTTTATCTATATGTTCTCATCCACTTATATAGACACATTTATTCATTCTTTATCTATATGTTCTATATGTACATATGTAAATTTAATAATGCAAGGAAGATTTTGAAAAAAAGCTTTGGAATTTACTTATGTGACGAGATGCTTGCTGAAGAAAATGGTATTTGAATGATACAAAAGCTCTCAACCATCTCTATCAGTTGCGCGTGAATTGACGATGCGAAAGCGATGCTGGCATTTATAGCCGCCATGCATTTAGTAAGTTTTGTTTATTTTCAGCGTTCTATAGAAACTATGACGAATTTTAACATACTTTCTAAAATTAATCAACCTCTTCATTTGACCGCATTTTATAAAATTCGCTCAAAAACAATGATAATCTGATAATGATATAACATTTTTTGAGCCGTTTGTGTAGTCTGATAAGTGCTAGACAGGCCCCAGTTTTGTCTACAAGGACTCGTTAGCTTCAGTTCAGCCGATCTTTTGAGGCTCTACCATCTATTATTCGGCGTCGATAACTTTATGGAAGAGTGGGGAGTTACGGGATCGGCTGAACCGAAACTGACTGTGCTACTGACGAGTCCTGGTGGGCGAAACAGGTGCCTGTCTAGCATTTATGAGACCTCGCAAACGACTCAAAATATGTTATATCATTACAAAATATTCTCTAAAATTTTCAGCTCATGCGTGGTCTGTTCTCTGGAGACGGTAGTGAAGTGACAAAAGCTGTATTATCAAATGCATGCGCTGTAAATCAGAGTGCTCAGCTTGTAGTTGGTCAGGATGGCCAAGGGTATGTTTCAGATGCATTTCACGTACATGATCTTCTTTTGCCGTGTGGTTCACTCTATATTGTAATTTACTTTGGATTCACCTATTGAAAAGTTGTAATTTGGAATCGTTTTTCAATTAAATGCGTCGCTAGATGATGGTGACTCAGTGGTGGCAAGGTAGCACGAAGTATCTCTAGTAATGAGGGTCCGACGCAGGATATGTTTGTGGTAACCCGTCAAGGCTCCCTAACGCCTTTGTCAAATCATTAGTTATAACAAGAAATGCATAACCGTTCACTTTCCAATTTCAAATATCTCATTTCTCTAATTAACTCTTGCAGAGTTTGAGCACTTTAGAGAAGCCGAAAAGAAGGTACCCAGCCCTTCAGGAAGACGAACATGCAGCGTTGAGCCTGAAGTTTATCGGTGCACCCGCTCTCATCAAAGTAAGCTATTGGTGCAGGTGTGTTTCCCGTCATCATGCTAATGGCCACTTTGTATTGTCATGAAGTTATAATATATTCTAATAGCTTATAGTCCTCATATGAGTTGGCCGAATGGATAGGTGAACAACTGGAATCTTCAACAATGTTAGCAAGTCTCTTCAGCTACAGGTTTGCTGTTTGAACTATTTATTCGCTTATTAGTAATATCGTGATCTTTGTTATTAGGCTGGTCATAATGTGTGGTACTATGGCAGGTCAGCTGGAAGCAGCGCGGAATTTAGTGCCTCTTCTAGAGGCGTTCCTCCAATCACTTCATTGTGGGTTATCTTTACTAATAGTAGTGTAATGCACATTTCTCTAACATCATTTTTCGTCGTGTTTATTCTTAAATATTTGCAATCATGCAGGAAGACGGTAAATTCATTACAACTGTTGTGTTTATTCCTGCAACTACTACGTCATCGCGAATTGGCTAATCATTTGATGGGAACACACTCAGCCCTAGGAGCCTACGTCATCGACCTTATGCATGACAAAAACCCTACAATTAGAGAGATGTGTGACAATGCAATAGTGATTCTAGGGGTACCTTGATGCATTCTACTAATCTGACAATATATAATAATAATTTGACAACATATCTTGAACCTTTCTTGAAGTGTGTTAGACACATATTTCATCCCTGCATCCTCATCACTTGCACGGTGTCTTTCGGTTCAGTTGGTTTCACGAGAACACATCCCCTATATAGAGTAATCAACGCCAAACTGTTTACACTTAACTTACAATGAAAATATCATTGTGGCGTTCTTTCAGAGTGACTGGTTGCCGACTGCATGGCTTGCGGCTGTTACAGAGCTTATGTAACTATACCTTTCAATCAATGAGCTTGAGTCTCGTATAGTAAAATTGCCATACCAGACTTCACGGAAGGTTCAGAATTACAGATTGTATATTGTCAATACAAAATCGAAACAGTGTAATTTTGATTCACATAAATACTTCATAAGTCTTTTGCACTCCTCCGTTGGGAATAGCACCTAGTAACTCTGATTGACTAATTTGTTTGGCAGTCGTAAACAATGATTTCAATAGAAATTAAATTACGTGAATGCGAACGATTGTGGAATCATTTTAGGAACACTCACAAGAATGGGCTCGTCGTACCGCTGAGAACGATTTTGCTGGTACAACGTGCAGTGGTTGGATACTATCGAGATGGTTTGTCCTGCGAAAGTGAAGGTGCTGTCATCGACGATGACTACGTGCCAGGAATGTTGTTTGACGATCATTCTGACGATGGCTTCGATCTCGCTGTCGATGAACCAATGTTCTAGTCAAACGGTTTGATCCTAATCAAGTCAAATAGTTTGTTGCTATTCTACCAGCGAACGTTGCGGTGCTCTCGCGCTTACTATAGTATAGTGTGATATTCCATGAAAATCCACTACTTTTGCATGTTAGTCAAAGATTATGTGTTTGTACACCCACTGAATGACGTTAGTTGGAAATCTTGCCTTTACCTGCTCTTTACTTAGCTTTACTCAGAATAGGAGCCGAGTGCTGATTACTTTATTTGTCTCTAAGCAAAGTTCAAATTTTAATCTACTTAAGACATTGTGATTTTGAATGCACTACAGCTTAGCTGACTTCAGTGCCGACTTGTGTTCTCTAAATGGTCCTCGTGGACTCTTGATCGCTGATAAAACTGATAGAGATGAAGCACAGCTGAGAATAGCAAAGTATAATCCTCAGCTGGCGTAGTAGAGAGCACATGAGCCTTTCGAAAGAGTGGTCGTGGATTGGAAGACCACCTGAGGTTTTTAGGCGTGCTTACTTCTCGGTATCCATGTGAATGTGTTGTGGTGTTGGTTTAGTGCTCTGACAACAAATATTGTTGCCTGTGCTTCATGTCTTCAATAGTGAAGTCTGTACATTTGTAAGGTACCTGGAATCTTAATTTCTCATGAAAAGTTTGCCAAATCTTCTGTGTATAACTCGTAGTTTCAAAGCCAAAGTGGCCATTTTGCATTGTTAACTTGGAAGAAATAACAGAGAAACTTTTATAGATACATCTCTTGCAAATAAATCCCCTTTTAATAGTCTCATTGAACCTAATAGAACAGATGTGCTAACTTTTTTTCGCAAAAACCATGCCTTTGTAAAAGCTACGTGTATTCCAATGTACTGACCTTCTTACTCAAATTTTGCCCAGGTTCATGAAGGTAAAGGCGCTGAATTCCGCATTATTACTTGCTCTTGTTTTCAGCTATTTCTCATCTAAATTCCACGAATTTTTTTTTGTTTTATAGTAATAAATGTGGGTTTATATCCATTGTAAATATAATTTGCACTTCTTTTTTCTCGAGCAGAATGTGTTTATCAATATTCCTACATGAACCAACCAATGGAGATGGGAGGTATGGCTTATCCTGAAAGAGCACGTGTGACGCAGCGGATAGAGGTACCGTGTAAGACACTCGTAGTCACTGATTTGATCTGGTGCTCAAGGCTTACTAACCTTTCGTTTTTCCGGAGTCGGAAAGTTGAAATAATCATGTTTGAAAGATAACAGCAGTTACTTGAAGACATCGGTAAGCCATCATTGTGAAGAATAGATGTGCCTTCTCATCCACCTTTCTAATGCTACGGCACGGCTCATCTATCGGGGATTCATCAAGGGCGAAAGCTTTGTCCTTATCGATATCCCAATGCGTGGAAGTAGTCACTTCTTTTCATTCTGCAATCATTTTCAGGAACGACGCGGCATAACTGCGTCGGGAATGTGCCTTTCTTCTTGGCTTATTGTCTATCAGTGAGTCATCCAATAAATGTATTAACTTTTTTTTCGTTTTGAGGTTTTCACGCTCGGACAGTCCTTGGGAAGTACAACTATGCTCGTTTCTAAGAACCACTTGCAATTTCGTCATTTTATGGGCTGTTTTTTGAAACCTCGTTTTCAGAATTCAGTATATTTGAAAACGCTGCTTCCAAACCTTTTCGAGGTTAAATGTGGTCAGTGGTTTAGATACGTTCCGGCGACATCTCCACTTCATCATCAGAGCCACGCGTCCCATATAAAGGTGGACACACCAATAGGTCCAGATGACTTGAATTCTCTCTTAGTCGTCTCACAGTCGATGGTTACCGACTTTCTATTAATTATATTAGTTAGAAAATAATAGTCGAGATAATGGCAAGGATCATGCGATTAGTAAAAAGCTGAAGGCCATCGACTGTAAAAACGATCCAGAGTATTTCATGTTATCTGGTCATAACACTGTTCGGTCTCTCCATCACTAAATGAAGTGTGCCCGTTTATAAAGCTGCAAAATTCACAGTGAATCTACGCTTCACACAGCCACACGTTTTTTTTTCTTCTCTCGCTTAAATCCCGCTGGACCAAACTCCTTTTTTGGGGTACTACTAGTATTTCAATAGCACATGTCTTGAAGAACTCAATGATATAATTGTTTATTGGAAAAGCTTTTTTTATAGCGCGTAGGAGAAAAAAAACATCTATCTTTTACATCTCACCTGACAGAGCTTCGCTTGGAAAGAAACTCCAGATAAAACGACCGACTCAGATACTACGAGATTTTCTCTACACATATGCTTTCCGTGCTTCCAGCGAACTATGCGCATAATGAAAATGAAGGCGAACGGCGTGTGTCAAACATGATTTTATTCTGTATGCTGCAGTGTTGTAGAAGGGTTTTTTTTTTTTCGAAAAACGGCCACGTAGCGCTGTAGTTGGGGAGTTAAGATTTCGAATGTTTACTGACACTCCAATAAAAAGTTCTTGTCCAGCGAATAAGGTCGAATATTCGTTTGTCCCTGGATAACCGAATGAACTAGAGCGGTAATTACTACAATATAAAAGGACGTACAAACACGCGCGCTTTTCCGGTGATGAAATTTTTTTTGTTTTTTTTTACTTTTCCAAGATCAGGAGCAGACAAAAATCACTTGATGTCGCCAAATCAATAGAATTGCTAAAAATTACTAAAACTGCCATCAAATGCTATTTTTGACGCAGACCGCTCTTACTTGCAAAATCTTAGAGTAACAGAGGTCTCCTTTGCAAGTTCTTTCGAGTTACACAATATATCTGTTATTCGTTACATATTTTATATCAATAATTTGTTGCCTTTAGTACTGATGTCTGCTATATGGATTTTCATTTCTGCTCTCTACTCGCTCCTATCTTTATATTCGCTGACTATTTGTGTAAAAATTCACTAATGGTTCAGCACGAGTGCCAGTTTGTAAGTGACTTAGTGATTTCTCTTACCAGGCTAGAACAAACTGAATTGCCACTTTAGGTGATCGCGCAGATATT
The DNA here is from genome assembly GCA_019055375.1 of Parelaphostrongylus tenuis. NCBI lineage: Eukaryota > Metazoa > Nematoda > Chromadorea > Rhabditida > Metastrongylidae > Parelaphostrongylus > Parelaphostrongylus tenuis. The sequence goes on from JAHQIW010003253.1 coordinate 13,857, forward strand.
CTCTAGTTTTTCGTTGAAGGAATCTTTCGAACACTTATTTTCACTTGAGCACCAGGCTATTTATGATGCTACAACGTCGCACGAACACGATATGGGAACTTGGCGAGTCGTTTCTTTAGAAGCGAGGAGGTTGAATGTTAACCTGAAAGTGGACTATGATGAAAACAATGGAAAATGGCTGTCATGCACTGGATTGTCTTTTCAGTCGCTCTTTTATTGTGGAATAACTTTCAAAGCAAACCTTGCGAAGTTGATTATTCTGCTAAGAGGAAAGCTACTTTTAGGTAGTTGGCCATAATTTATAGGTGCAATAGCATCATCTGTTACTTTCTTGTTATCGGCATATGCTTTGAAGAATATCAATTACTCCAACATGTTTTAACGTCGTCAAGCAGTTCAAGTTTGCAGGCGCTTCGTCAATTCTATATATTTGGATGGATTCTTAATTTTCACTACTTTCTGGAATGATACTATAAATATGCATCTAAGAGTACTGAGTGGTATGCAAAACATGCGGCATCATACGCGAATGATCTCGCGTTTCAACCTTACCGAGGCGCGTGCTACGACTATACTACCAATACCATTGATGTGCTATCACTCTTTCTTCTGCATTTCCTCTGAAACCTCAGTAATTTGGAGAACTTTTCAGAATTATATACACTCTGAATAGCTCTCAGTATAAGTGGGTGTGTTGTTAATATGTGCTTATCATAGCGAACTCTTTCAAGGTCGATTCTTGACAGCTACGATAGTCTACGTAAGAGCAGGAGTGGTAGCAGAACGATAGCCTTTGTGGTGTGGTGGCAACCCCGGTAGGGCTGAGACGCGAGTTCAACTCCCGTCTGGTCGACTGTTGTGCATATCACTGTCTTAGATCTATATATTCATTCTGCTCGTTTTACTTTTCGTACACAATCTTCTTCTGCAACATTTTACAGTTAATGCTCATCTTAGGAGCATGCTGCAGATATTTGTCTCGTTTGCTATTTCCTCGCATCAGCTCGTTGGTATTGTTAACAGCGGTAACCAGTACGATGCGTTGATAAGCTCTTTTATTCTGCCTACTTTCCAGAAATGCGTTGGTTGTAGGGGTCGTCAATGAGTACGACATCGCCCTCTATGGGAGTATGTTTTGAGCCCCTTTTCTTAGATAATGGGTCTTGATGTTTTCTCCCGTAGTGAGGTAACATACTGCTGTCTTCATATGTTCCAGAATTTTTCTGTACGTTTGCAAGAAGAACTTAGAGCTTTTACGACCTGTTGTTTTGTGTTGAAGAGAGGTTGCGCCTCCGCGGGATAGTATGAAGGGTCATCATCTTCTTCATTAAGTCTATCCCATGGGTAGCGTATACCGAATTCGTTTTGAATAAAATCTATAGGTTTAATCACTTTTTTCCGTTGGGGAGTCAGAGGCAGCGTATGCCAGTGGTCTCGTATTTAAAAGGGATTCGATTTCGATAACAACCGTTGTTATGTGTTCCATTGAAACTTTGACGCTCCTAAAGTTTTGCAAAGAGCGTGCTTTACTGATTTAATGAGTCTTTCGTAAAAGCCGCCTTGCCATGGGGCATGTGGTGTGATGTAATTCCACTGTATCTCGAGATTAGCGACCATACGTTGTACTTCGGAATCATTGTGGATGGTCTGAAGGCATTCGTTGAGAGTGATTTCTGCTGATACGAAAGTTGGGGCATTGTCGCTAGTAATCGAAGAAGGAATTCCCCGTCTCGCAAAGAAACGGCGGAGACACGTAAGAAAGGCGGTCGGTGTCAAATCGGAAACGATATCCAGGTGTATAAGTCTGGTGGTCATACAAGTTATAATGATCCCGTAACATTTAATCTCCGTCGAGTTTGATTGGCTCACTATTCGAATGTGTTGGAAACAGCTTTCCAATATTCTGGAGGTTCGCTAAGGAAGGAGGGACCTTCCCACCAAGAATGCTGACTGAGTTCGGATCGATTAAGGCCGCGTGTCGCATAGCCTCCTGTGTTGTCATTTGTTGTCACGCGGCCGAAAATAATCCGTGGTGTCATTCTATATATGTGTTCGACGATTTTTTCTATTTCCATAAGTCGGTTGAGTATCAGACGTCCAACACTTGTTTGTGGCTTACGTCTTATCCAAGTATGTGCTATTGCCGAACCGGAGAGAATAAAAATCTCGTGATTTCTCAGTGTTTTGTGAAGCTGTGTTAACACTGCGTTTGTTAGTGTAAGTGCTAGCGTAAGTGCACTTAGTTCCATTTTCGGTATAGTCAGGGGAGATTTTAGTGAAGGCAACTTGCTTTTTGCCATAAGAAGATTGACAGACTGTTGTGAACGTATATTTATACATGTTGCCATTGCTTCAGAGCTAACATCTGCAAAGGTTACTAGGATGTAATCGTCGCTCTTCATGCCTATGTAGCATGATAAGGAAATAGAGAATCCTTCTATTCCCTCCCAAATATCAGCCCATTTTGGTGTATGGTCATTTGATAGGATTTCGTCCCATTCGTATCCCTGTGACCATAAGAAGCGCAAGAAAACTTTTAATCTATGAAGGAAGGGTACAAGGAGTCCAAATGGATCGAATAATGAGGCGAGTGTACTGGTGACTACTCTCTTAGTAATTTTTTGGTGAATTTTCTTGCCACATGATAGCTGTATTTGATCTAAATGGATGTTCCAGGGGATCCCGAGTACTTTGGGCAGTTTCTCGCTTGATTTATCGGACGCTGCTATTTGGGACATCAAGATTGCATCATTTGAATTGAACTCGCGAAGATTCATGCTTAGCTCATTGAATATTTGCTTCAAGGTAAATAACTGCGGAATGATTCTTCGCGATTGTCAACAGTTAAGATGACGTTATCAACGTATAAGTTAGTCTTTATTTCTTCTACTAATCGGGATTCTTGTTTGTACGTGCCAATGGTAATGAATTGTTGCGGCTAATAGAAAGGGTGACAAAATTAATCCAAAACTTACTCTAATAAAGCTAAGAATCTTAACGTTACTTGGGATGGGCGGTAACCTATGATTTCGAAGCCATAAACTTGTAGAATCACGGTCATCTTCATGGAGACGGATCTGCAAAAATGCTTCCAGCATCTGCAGTGAGTGCTATTCTTCCATATCTGAAACGAAGGAGGAGTCCAAATTGCTCAGGGAGAATAACGGGTCCACGATGCAATGCGTCGTTTAATGATGAATGACACTTGTAATGAGCGGATGCATCGTAAACTATTCTGAGCTTGGTGGTTGGCTTGTTAGGTGTTTGAACTGCTTGATGTGGCATGTAATGGACACGAAAATTGGGAGGAGTGTGTTTATCGTTGACCTGTTCCAAATTATTTGATCTGATTTGTTCATTAAATATATCATTGTAGCTGTCTAGTTGATTTTCGCTGTGTTTTAAGGATTTCCAAACGCTTGCTAGTCTGTTAACTTCAATAATTTTATTATGTGGTAATGAGGTACATGATTCTTTCCAAGTGAGTCGAACATGACATCCATCGCTTCTTTTCTGGATAGTTTTATTGAAGTTATTCCAAATTTTTTTGTTCAATCTGTTTCATTTCTTCATTTTCAAAACTTCCAAATTCTTGTGTCCCGGCATATTCTAGGGTGCAAAATATTTCCCATTCGAGTTTTTCTTGGTCATCGTGTATAAAGGCCGTATTAACTTGAGCTTGTAGAGTCCGAGTTTGCTCCCATAAATCAATGTCCTCATACGTGTCATTATTGTCTGACATGCGTTGTTCTATTTCTGAGTGCTGTAATCCTAGCAGTAGGCTGTGGTCCTTTAAGGTATTACTGTAACGTCTCCTGGGGTTTACCGGTCGGTAAGTATTCAAGAGTTGTCGGAAGTAAATTAAGACCTGATGGTCATTAGATAAGAGAGTTATCTGTTTTCATTAAAGTCCATAGTTGATCACATCCCAGAAGGATGGAAGGCTGAATGGGCTGCTGATCTTGATTGATTTCAATTTGGATGTCATTTTCGCTTATGAACTTTAAATCTTCAACAGTCATATTTGGCATTTGAATTGGTTTTGAATTATTGCTGTGGGTGTACAAATTGAGGGAAATTCCATTACCATCCTTGTCCCACGCGTCTATAGAGATCTTTTTTTGAGCAATGTTCTTGTACAGTCTGGGCGGCGAACGTGTTGAGGCGTAAATTAACTTGTCCATTTAGTTGTGGATCTAATTCTTGCGCAAGTTTCTGGCCGATGAAAGAGAGTTCGGCTCCGGAATCGAATAAGACATATAACTTTTGTAAGCGCTTTGACTGTGGATTTAGTACGGTGAGTTGTCCTGTGGGCAGGAATGGTGGACGTCCCATAGTTTGTGGTGGTGTGATGTCTTCAGTTAAAGTTCGATAACCGATTACGTTTACGTTGGTCGCGTTAGTGGCGCCTTTTTGTTGATGTCCGCCATCCTTTTTAGACATACTAATCTTCAGGTCTTGATTAGGAGCGGTAGAAAGGCAGCATGACGTGTGATGGGGTTTGTGGCAATTGCGGCAGAATGTCCCTCTGGACTGCACTGTGATATGTGTTGCAGATGCGCATATATGACATCGCTTGCTATCTTTAAGGTACTGATACCTATCCTGCAGCGTTTTGTAACGATCGCATTGGAAAGAGTTATGGTTGCCTCTACAATACATGTAAGTGTACCTGGGAAACTATGGTCTTCTTTGTTGGCTGGTGCTTTTCCTATGAGTTGAGGGGGGTGTGTCAGGTTTATTGGCGGTTATATACCTTGTTATGAATTCCTCATTGGAGATTGTCTCCTCTAAGGATTGTAGAAGAGACTGCATGCTAAAGGATGAACCTGCTGTTGTTTGACTAGCCAATACTTTCCTTTGCGTTTCGGGTGGGAATTTGGTCATTACTTTGGTATACACATATTGACTGTTGGTATGCTCACCCTTTTGAGCTAACTGGGACAGTATGGCCTGTTCGTTTTCGGATAATACCCTTTGGTCATTTATAGCGTTTGAACGAAGCGAAATTCTTTCTAACTTTTGAAGCAGTTGGGCGATGAGCGCATCTGGGTTTGCGTATTTGGAGGTGAGAGCATGGATGGCCTTTTGATAGTTACCACTGGTGGTTTGGAACTTTTTAACGGCCTGGAGGGTTCCCTCTTAAAAGAGTTAATCAAATAGCTAAGCTTTTGAAAATCTGCGACATTTTGAGAATGTACGTTTGAATTGTAGAGTTTCCAAAAATTGTCCCATTCCCATATGTCGCCATTGAACGTGGGGATAGGTGTCGTTCGAAGTTCCATTTTTCGAACAATGGGTGTTTTCGAAGTTTCCTCGTTTTTAGTTGGCAGGTGGGAGGTCTTTGAATGCTTCGCTTGCTGCAGTAGAGAGTCAATTTGCGTTAGCAAAATGGTCGTATATTCAAAAGAGTCGTCTAACAGTTGTTGAGAATAGGTCAAGGTGTCCCTATAATTCTGTTCAACATCATCTGAATCAGCATATATTTCTCCTAGTTTCTCAAGAAAAATATCGAGGCCTTTTTGCACGTTATGCCTCACCTTCGCAACTACAGATAATCTAGCTTCACATTGTACCCTTGCGGCAGTGAGGTCTTCTAATGCTATGGAATTCTGTATCTGTATCTGGTCTTGCTTAAGTTTTACCAGTGTTTTTTCGAGTTGCTCAGAGCCTCTTATGAGTACCTCATTTTTGTGAGAAAGAACAAGACTATGTGCCATGGCTGCTCTAGTATGTTTGAATTGAAAGTTTGATATGGAAATTCGGGACAGGTAACTTGGTATCTGATCCCTTTGACTGCAAGTTTCGTTGGCGACTCGTATTCGAACAAAGTCGGCCAATGCACCAAATGTGGTGAAGGTTCAGTGGTTTTATTTTTGTGATCTGCTGCCAAGTTGTGTCTCGCATCGGACAAGAGAGCAGAGTTTAAATCCTTTCTATGGATTATACCAAACAACCTAGGCATCTTGTTACACACGCACCACTACCGCCACCGGGATGCAGTCGTCGTCAGCGTCATCGTGTATGTACAGGACAAGTATTTTTTTCGTTTTTTATTTTTTACTTTCATTCTTCTTCATTTTTGTTTTTATATCTCATTTCTCATTTGTTTTTTCTCATATTTTTCAATTTGGCCTTTGTTCCTGGCAAACTGCCCATCTGGAGGGAGTCTCTCTTCCGCGGAATTTGTTCCCATGCTCACCGGTTCTAATTTTTCTTTCTACTTCCAAACCTGATATCAAAATTTCTGATTCTTTCGTAAACTAGAAATTATTTGAACGGCAACATTGAGATCTTTTGGTGTTTTGTTCCTTTTTTTTAGTTATTTCATGATCTCAACCATGACTCCTGGGCTCTATTTATCACTCATGTGGATAAAAGATGCGAAAGAGATTCACTTAGTAGTTTCTTAATTAGTATAAATATCTCCTTCGCAGAGAATTCAATGGTAATAGGTGAAAATCATCGGTAACACAAGAAGAACCATCCGAGCTCAACGATCTTACTCGGCCTCCGTGGAAAGTTATGGTCCCAATAATTTTCAAAATATTTTCTAGATTGATTCCTTTGAATAAGATACAAACAGGAAATTACGCTTAGGCCTGAGCATAGGCCTGAGCTTAGGCTTGAAAATCTGATGGGATCACAGCTCTTCACTAGCGTTAGTTATTTTGATGCTAACGTGGCTATTACTGACGGTTTTCGATCTCAAGTCTTTGTAGCTTTAATGTTTTTTCCACATTCTCTGTTGATTAGGGCTAATTTCAATCTTCTGTTGATCAGTCTCAATCTTCCAGAGATCGCTATTAAGCTTATAGAATTTTTCTTTGCTAGTTTTTTCTTTTTCTTTTGTCTTGCAAGCTTACAGATACTCTCCTCTACTCTGTGTCGAAACTGTTCTCTTTTCCAATAGATTTGAGTGGTGAGCAAATCGTGGCCTCAGGCAGGAATCAAACTCGCGTTTCATCCTAAGCGGGGACACGTGCTCTATCATTACACCACCGAGGCACAATTTCCGAACCACTCATTCTTATTATTCAGCCACAAACTCTTAACAGGTTTGGTGGGTACGCTCTTTCCGCTTTATAAACCCAACTGAGCTGATAGCCATTGTGATAACTAATATTCAGAATCTCTAGTATTTTGCTGCATTTTTCGCAGTGTTATGATTATTCATATATTCATGAGAGAATTGGGTGGTGAACAAAGAGCAGTGGTAGAACAGTGATAGAGCACGCAGTAGTGGAAGAGCACGCGTGTCGGATAAGATGGAACACGGGTTCGAATCCCGCCTGAGGCCGTGTTTTTGCTCACCGCTCAATTCTCTTAGGAGTATTCTGAATAATCATAACACTGCGAAAAGTGCCGTAAAATACTAGAAATTGTGAATATGCTCTCTCTATCAAGTTGTTGTTTGCATCTCATATGTGAATTCTATAACAAGCATGAATCACGTTACTTACCCGTTTCGAGGTGGCGCGTATTGTTTTTCACAAATGCGGCTCTTTGAACTGACTCTTTCAAACCCTTTGTTCAAAGCTCCAAGCACTTTTTAGAAACTTTTTCTAATTAGTGAACCGAAGAACAACAGAGCGATAATCTTAGGAATTTGGGCCACTGATTACTACATGAATACTGACATCAGTGAGACCACCAGAAACGCTGTGTGATTGGGTTGTCATGAATGGCTTATCGAGGAGCTCTGGTTGAAATGATGAGTAAAGCGATTTTGATTTCCTCATATTCAGCAGAATGGCACACTTGATTTTTTCTTATGTTGATTTTATGATCTTCTACAATGTAATTTTCCAACAAACTCTCATACCTTTGATGTTCCGCCTGTACGTATGTGCTTACGCCAACCTATACCTAATACTAGTAGAGGTACAATCCCACTCTTCGTTCTTCAGGTTATCCATCCATATTTTACTTTCGCCGTACCATCAATTTATCGCTTATCTGGAGGCTTGGCCACTCTTCTTTTAAGGGCTGACGTTTTAAATATATAAGTACTACGATGTATCTCATAGCTGCATAAAAAACAACTTGCTACTTTGATAGATGTCCATCAGTTCCACATGCTTACCCAACTAGTACTAAGAGCGCCGCAGATTATGTAACTCTAGAAGAAGTGATTTACCAACTAATGTTGTGGTCCAAACTGACTGGAAGTCGATGGCTTACGCTGTTGCGAGAGCATGCAAGAGTATCTTCCATTTTTCGAGACGTCACTGAAGAATTAAACGTAGTCTGTTAGCATAGTGAAAGGCATTGTTTAATGATTTTATAACAGCCGTCAACCATCGACTTTCAATCAGTTTGAAAGCAAACATTAAGCGATATTTTACTTCCCTTAGAGTGTATACTTCTTCGGCGCTGCTGTTAATAGTAGTAGGGCAGACTCTAAGGCATATAGCACTAATGAGGCGTACCAGAACGCCGAAACACACCTATGCCAATGATGTATCAGCCTTTGAGAGGCTTAGAACATTCTACCAAACTCTGTTGAATTTAAATAATTAAATCGCAAGCTTTCTTGGGAACCGCGCTGCGCGATCGATTAGCTGCCATCTAGATCGGGTTGATATTACTCTAGTTTACATTAGAACATTGCTTAGAGTTCATAGAATTTACGTGTGATGGTTTTCAACTTTGTTCTTCTCAATGATTATTAACCGTAATGCTCTGCTATCGATTTACGTTTGAAATCCTCGTTCGACCGTGCTACAGATCAGCAAGGTCCCGCATCACTGCAAAGTCGCAGAGTTCTTATCCGACTAGTTTCAAAAGCCATCCGAAGTCCTCAAGACCGATGAAAGCTGTTGCACGGCTACCCAGGAATGGGCCTTAAGGTAGGAAGAATTGACTGGCATTCAACGGCATTCGTGACGAAGGCGAAATCTGAGTGGAAACCGAACCTACATGCGAATCCGAAGAGCCTGGCGAATGGTGGCTGAGAGGAAACAAGCTGAATATAAAAGCATTGGAATCCCCAAAATTCAAATGAAAAGAGTCCATATGAAATAAAAACCATAAATCTGTGATGATTTTGAAAAGGAATTCCCATCTTCTTCAAATTCTACTCTATCTAGAAATTGGAAAGTCAGCTACTAAAGGAAGAACCATGTCAGTTTTGCGCAGCCAAAAGTCTTCTTGGATAAGAAGACGCACTTCTACAAGCACATTAGTTTAGCAGAGTGATCAGAGGAGAAGTCCCGGTTGGTTAGTGGCGTTAGTATGCGCTTTCGGAAAGGGTGAGACGGAGGCTCAACTCGCCGGAGGTTCAGAGTTCTGTACATCACTCAACATGCTTGGCTACGTAGCTATGACACACCAGTACATTTCCACAAAGTTTTTTTTCTCTATCAATAATAATCACACATATTAGAATATATAGATGGACGTCATGAATCCGACTCCAATCATAACATTGTGGAGATGGCTGAACGCCATATCTGACTTTTACGCTCAGCCGTCTTGACGAGTCAATACTACTATCCTTTCAAACAAGTCTGCGGTTCACCTAATTCACCGGTGTCAAAAGGATCGGTAAGGCTTCATGAAGGTGGAGTGCGGGTTCGAACCATTAGCCACTCGTGTGTCGTACGGCATCTCTAATCGCTGCGCTGTCCGTGTCTGACATGTCTGAACATGTGAAATGACGCCGCAGGGCTTAAATATGCGCATGCACGCCGTTGCGGTGGTACGGTAGGGCGATGCAACAGGCATCTTGGAGCACAAGCGTCACTCTCGCCACCGGATGCGGTCGTTGTCGTCACCGTCGACACAGAAAAAAAAAGTTTTTTATTTTTTGTTTCTCAATTTCACTCTTCTGTTGTTTTTTTTAATCTTTTCTATTTCGAGGTCGTCTTTTTTGGTATTTTGCCCATCCGTAAGAAATCCCTCTTCCACGAAATGGGTTCCCACGCTCAGCGGTTCTAACATTTTTTCTTTTTTCATATCTGAAATATAAAATTCTGATTCTTGGGGTGCTGAATGTATCTCAACGGCATTGTTTGAGAGCTTTGGGTGTTCTTTTTTTTCTAGTTATTTCATCATCTCAGCTAAATCTTCTCGCCCCTATTTCGTTACTTTTATAAATAAAAGATGAGGTTCACATAGTGGTGACGTGATTACTATGAATATCTCCTTCAAAGAGAACAGTGAAGGCTATGGGGAACACAGGAGCAACCACCCGAGCACAACAAAGTTATTCGACTCTTGTGGAGAGTTGTGGTCCCATCAGTTTTTTTAAGTATTGTTTTAATTGATATTTTTAGATAAGATATCACGAAATCACGCTTAGGGTTGAACTTAGGCTTAGGCTTGAAAAAGTTGATGGGATCGCAACTCTCCACTATTGTCCACTGGGTATCATTGATGGTTTACTTTCATATTCTCTAATGTTTATAGACTTAATTTTGTCTTATGTCGATTAACATCAATCTTGTAGAGATCGCTGTCAATTTTGCGGTTTTTTCCAAAAACTTCTTTATTTTATCTTGAAACTATTGTCTTTATTAAAAATGCTCTAGCATTAGTTATTTGAATTTTACACTATGCTTAAGCCCATGCTGTTTATCAGTCTTGGGGCGGCTTGTATTGTTTTTCACACACGCGACTCTTTAAATAAGCTCTTTCATATTATTTATTTGAAGCTCATTAAGCGTTTTTTTGCTGACTACTACATCAGTACTTATTTCGATACAATGACCAACGACCCTGTGTGATCGGCTTGTCTGGAATACGTTATCCAGGAGTTGTGGTTGGAATTAAAGAGTAAAACGATTTTGATCTCCTTATATTTAGCAAAGTGACACCTTTGACTTCTTCTTATATTGATATGAAATGTTCTACAATAGAATCCCTATCAAAATTACTATCGCTTTGATAATCCGATCACCCATGTGCATATTACAATCTTTTGCCAGATTTTACAAGAGCTGGATGCTAATCCGTACTTTTTAATTTTCCCTTATTCGTCTGTACGTTGTTTTACCATATTTTTATTGTTTATGTAGTGGCTTAACTGCCTACGTCTAAGGCGTGACGTTGTGAACATTTAAATACTGCAACGTATCACGTAGTAAGGTCAAAAATAACATACTGTTTGGATAGATGGTCCATCAATTTCACATGCCTACGGCTTCCACCAACTAGTGTTAGCAGCAGCGCCGAAGATGTATCAATCTAGACGAGGTGAAATATCACTTGATGTTACAATTTTGAGTGATTGATGATCGATGGCTTACGGCTGTTCAGAGGCATATAACAATGCCTACCAATCGACTATATTTGAGGCCTTGCGAAAAAGTATAATATAGTTTGATTTTATAGTGAGAGATATTGTTAAATGCTCCCGTAAGAGTCGTAAACCGTGGACTTCCATTCACTTCAGGCGCAATATTAAGTGAACTTCACATCATCAAGAGTGTTACGTCTTTGCGCCACTATCTTTAGTAGTAGGGGTGAGCCCTGGGGCATGTGGCACTGATCAGGCGTGCGAAATCGCCAAAATGTGCTTATGCCATGGCACGCCAGACCTCTGAAAGGCTTGAAACATTCTATCATAGTATACTGAATTTCAAGCGAGGTCTCAAACATAGCCGATTGGAAAGTGTAGTCATCAACCTCTGGACTCAGTTCTGCTGGTCAATGCCTCAACTTCACCCCTTCTCTACATGATTTCTTCATTAATGTCATACTTGAGATATTTTCTTGTCAAACTAAATAAACAGCTTCAATTTTGTCGAATTTCCCATTTAATTCACCATGACTTCTTCATATCTGAACTCTCCTGACTCGGAAGCATAATTTCTTTGTGGCCTACGTTATGATTTGTGAATTGCGTCCCTTCTGTTCACTGCAAATTGAATTCCTCTAGATGGGTTCGTATGTGCTTTCAGATCTATATATTCTGTGAACGACAAATGCGTTATTGGTGAATATGGACAATTTCTCTGCACACTTCGATGCTTCTGAATCACAATCTGCGAATGATAAGATCCGCTTAGAAGAGTTGAAACGAAGTATTGCTTTGAAACAACTAAACTACTCAAGGATCTTTAATTGAATATTTTGGCTGTAAGGTTTGTTTTTGCATCTTGTGACTTCTAATTTCTGATTCTCTCATATCTAATTTAGGAAGTGATCGCCTATATGAGAAAGGAACTCGCAAGATATACAGAAATGGATAAGAATCAGAATGAAAGAGGTGAAAATTTTTAGTCTCAACGCAAGAGCGTAATGGAGAATGTAGATGAGAATTTTACTTGGTTTGTTTCGTAGAAACAACCTTGTTCCTCACAAGTTTCTCTACGGCTCTACATGGGTATGAGGCGCATTTGATTTTCTTAACACCTGAATTTTAGGGCCAACAAGTTGTTAAGTGAAATAGAAACTTTAAGTTCCGAATGTGCTGACCAAATGCTAAAAAAAAGATGAAGGTTAGTTGTTACGATCAGTGCTTTCCAGCTTTTTTTCTCAATTTGTGTGGTGGTTTTGTTCAAGTTGTTCTCCCGGCTAAATTTTTTTTCAAACAGTTTCAGTAATACTGCGTAGAAATTATTCATACATTTGTTTGCGTATACAATAAGCGAAATCATGTGCTGTGAGAACACGAATGTCAAAAATTGAGGAGGTAGAGAGAAAAACTGCATGATGATGTTTATGATCTCAAACAGCCTCCTGCAGCAGTAACATCTGCCCTCATTACAGGTTTGCTACTAACCTGTTTACTGCACCTGTTACTTCCAATCATACATAGTTAAGAACTTAATCATTCTGATAGCTTGTTATTTTCAACGTTTGTAGTGACCTACAGAACATTTTGAGAAGCTGATCTTGTCGAACATCATGCAGGTTTTTATTAACATCACAGGAAAGTTTGTTCGAAAGCTTGAGTAGTGTTTATTACATAGGTGACAAATAATCGTTCTGAATAAGTGGTGTGAACTCTGTCTTCATAAAAGCGAACAAAGCAAGCCAATATCTGGAAGGGAGCATCAAATCGAAAGGCAGCATATGATTTGAGAGTTTGTTTGCATTTCCTATCGTTTTTTATATGACTTCGTTCCATTTTTGCTTACTATTCCAGTAACTGTATCAAAGCAATCGTTGCGGATGTTCAATGAGAATTTCCCACAGGAAAAAAGCCATCTCAATAAAAGGCAAGGGCAAAGTCGCCGTAGAAAGGTTTGTAGAGCAAAAATTTTTGGGTACTTTTCGGATGTAAGGGGCAAAGGAATACTCAGCCTCATTTGCTGCTGAAGGATTTTCCATAGGAGTGTTGGTAATCATTCGAAAGCTTAGATTTTTGGTTAGACCCCTAAGTGGCCAATTTTTCAGAACCTTTCCATAACGCTGTAGCATCCACAGAAGTTATGTTTCACACCCTCCATTTCTATACGCATATAATTTGTTGTAGCACGAAAAGCTTGTCAGTGTAGAGGAACTTCCGTAGTATTTCAATCAATCGTTCTCTCTGGAGTTTTTTTTTTTCAGAGCGGAGAAAAAATTTCCAATTGAGAAACAAATCTAATCCATTGAATCGACTGTTTCTAAAACCTCGTTATAAACATTCAAAATAAAATCCAAAAAAAAGATTGTCTTTAGCCTAAAAACGAGGTTGGTACGCCAGGGCCATACACCGGTGCTTCGGAGGCTCGTCCTCCTCGTCAAGGACCCCCGCCCCACATTAGGCCGGTGTATGGCCCTGGCGTACCAACCTCGTTTTAGGCTGGAAACATTTTTTTTTTGGATTTGATTTTGAATATTTATAACGAGGTTTTAGAAACAGTCGACTCAATGAATTAGTTTTGGTTTACCAGCCGAAACATTGACTGATGGTGATGGACCAGTGTCATTGTACACTACGCCATCACCACTTACCACATACGTCTCCCTCCTTGCTACAATGCAGGGCTTAATGTGGGGCGGGGGTCACTGACGAGGAGGACGAGCCTCCGAAACACCGGTGTATGGCCCTGGCGTACCAACCTCGTTTTTAGGCTAAAAACATTCTTTTTTTCTGGATGAGAAACAAATCATCTAGCACGATTGGTCGATCGTCCCGCCTCGTCCCGTGCCTGCTTCCCCCCGCCCCATGGATTATCCGGTAAAGAAGCTCATCGAGAATGTAAAACTCCAACTTATCTTTTCTGCTACACGGTATTTCTAGAAAATTAGCACAGTGTTGGAATCATTGACATTTAGTCTATCGAATCTTTACTAATAGTCTAAAGAGAGCTTTGTCCTGCGAGGTGTAAGGTACAGATCTACTCTTCATCCTACAGCACTATCAAGGGAGCATTTCCAAAAAGCATACAAATTTTTGAATCCTTTTGTACTTATGTTATCTAATGACTACTATCACTCTGAGCAAAGACTTTTGTCCAGCGAAATATAAGCGACATAAGAAAAAACACGTGGTTCTGTTGAGCATAACACATTTCATTTTTGATTTTACATCGCTATAACGGGTGTTTTGAAAAAATTGGCCCACACGGAGCTATAATGAGAAATCTAAGCTTTGAAAGATTATTAACACATCTATAAAAAAATTCTGGTTAGGGAATGAGGCGACCATTTATTCGTTTCCATACAACAAGAAGTACCAGTTTTTTCGTAATTCTTGTTCACGGATATTTAGGATTAAAAGATATGATACGTTGAGACTATTCAAGGATGTTCCTATGGAATTATTAAGGAACCAGCAAAAAGGTTGGAAACAGATATGAACAGCAGCACGATAGAGTCTCTATTGGAGACAGAAAAGCAGACCGTCATATTGTGCGGAAAGAAGAACAAATGACAAGCAAACAGTTAAAGAATGGTCATAACGCTACTGAGCTTACTAGTGGCGTAAGTCCTACACTGTATTGCTTATTATTCTGTTATGGGATAGTCAACTGATTTATCGTCTTAATTTAGGATGATCATTTGATGGAGTGTTGTTTAGAAGAATTAAGTAACTATCTCTTCTTACGTCCTTTAAAATTTTCTAATAGTACTTACCAAGCTGTGTATCTAGAAAAGGCAAAACAAGGTGGACAGCAGTGCTTAAGCGAAGAAGTCGAGATATCCTCTGAACCGAACATTTCGAAGAGTGATACTAAGAAACGTGAGTTACTTGATCGAACTTTTGGAAATATCTTAGCAGCCTGCTCTTGTGAAGAGTGATTCTAAGAAACGAAGCTGGAATATAGTTAGAGTAATTTTTGCTTCTATATAATTTGTCATTTCATTAATAACATTGACGGACTCAAGCAAGCGCATTCAAGTCTCCCCATTCGTCTCCGTAGTGCTCCACAACCGCCTATTGGCCGTCAGCAAACATGAAACAATACTCACTTTCATATGTGACCCCTAGGTATTTCCACTGTTTTTGTCTCATGAATCTATTATATGTGGAATCTAGCCATTCACATTTCAGGGCGACGAAATCGAATGTGCTGAAAAAATTGAGCGAGGTAAACAAAGTCGGTGGAGAAAGAAACTTCCAATCAGCCTATCACTTGAGAAAGAGAGACTCGTTCCACAAAAGCTAGGAATGTTGAAGTCGAAGGCGTACGTCCATGATTTTGTTACTAGTGATTCTGAGAACTGGACATACATAATACTTTATCAATTCAGGATCGAAGTTCTAGTCTGCAGAACACCAACACGCTTCCTTTAATGTTGGCCGAATATTTCAGTATTTTCTAGGTATTATAATTCAATGTATCTCAAATTATCCAGCTCTAGTTAGTAATTTTCTGGTTTTCAACGGGTTTTGAAGGAATCTTTTTTCTGGACAAAGTTCACTAGGTTTTTAGCAATCACTCGAAAGCATAGGTTTCGGAGATTTTAAAAGTTTTTATGTTTTCTAGAAAGATCTCTCCACAGCGCTGTATCAATGAGAATAAAATTAGGTTTCACACGCGCCGCACGTTCACGGCGCAATTTGTTTATTGTCCAAAAATTTTTTTTTCTGCTTTTTAGAGATTTCTATGTTTTTCTTGTTAAAATTTTAGAAAAAGCCTTTTTGTATTGTTGTGTGAGCTAAGGTTTTCCAATCTCATTTTTACTACCAAATAAACCCGCCAATATACCTAAACTCAAACAGCCCAATCCATTGCAATAAAAACATATGTATGTGTAGGAAATCTCGAATGTGTCAGTGTCTTACGTTTCATCTGAAGTTATCTCCAAAGCCAGAAAAAACTTTAGATTTAGTAGTAAAAAATCGCGCAGCACACGTGAACCGTGTCTTTGCAATCGATACACGGCTACTCACACGCCTAGGCCGACAAGCGATGCGCGACATGTGTGATACTCAGTCTTGTTTCCCTTGCTGTAGTGCAATAAAGGGGTCCTTTGAAAAAACTAGCACAGTATAATCGCCGATTTTTACGCTATCGAATGACTACCAATAGTTTAGAGGAAGAACTCTGTCCAATGAAAGTATGCGCGATATTACGCGTCGCCTTTGGAATGCAGTTTTATTTCTAGTGCCACAGCGCTACTCCAAAACAATTATTTTAGGAGAGTCTATGTTCAGCAAAAAAATTTTTACACATACCTTTTTCGGTACCAGAAAAGTACCTCTAGTTTTTCCAGAGCGAGATATTGCAGTGGATTCTGAATGATAGTTTGGTGAAAGAGGATGATGGCGGGGACTTATCCGCTGTCCTGAGATTAGTCTGTACAACATACCCAAACAAATATCAGAGACACAACTCTAAAGGCGGATGTAGCCGAAAAATCGCAATTTTTTTCTTTATGCAGTCCACTCTACAATAATTTATTAGGGGGTGGCTAGTTTTTGATTGACTATGAAAGTGTGGTGGTTACATTTTTTTTCTGGGATGTTAGTGTTTGAGTTTTGAAAAAAAAGGATGATACAGTTCTGCTCTTCAAGCCGGCAAATTGCAAACTTCAGCTCCTCTTGCTGTAAAAAATCAGTAAGTTTTCTTGTTCCTCGTCACTAATTACTTCCTGGTCGATGTTCTGATTTCAGTTTTGGTTTTGCATTGATCCAATCACTGCTTTGTATTTTTGATGCATATGCGACTACGTCTAATTTTGTGTAGCAACTGCATGGGGTAATGGCAACTTTTTTCCTCTCAACTCATACGATAAACTCAGTGCACATGATCAGATCTACCTCTGGAAGGTGAAAAGAATTTTCCTGTGTTTCTGAGTTCTCAATTCCCAGTCTGCATAGATATCTCGTTTATAGTTAGCTAGAATTCTTTTCATTCAACCAGTTTTAGCGGTGGTATGATTTTACAAGCTATGCATTCAGTAATGATGAGTGATGCAAAACTGTGAACGTCGGGCGGGATTCGAACCTGCATTTCACCCTTTTCGGGGCGTGTGCTATTCATTGTTCTGGCAACGTTCCTATTCATCCATCACTCTTCGATGCAGTTTTGTCGATTTGTCGGCAGCCAGCCGTCAGCGCGGCCTGGAAAGCCGATATCGGTCTTGATTTTCGGAGAGCAGGTAGTGTAATGGTTAGCACGCGCCTCCGGAACAACATGACCGTATATATGTATTTCCGTTTAAGTTTTTACTGTTGCTTTCATTGGTGTCAGTGACTTCTGTGTTATTCTATATGTATTTCCATAATTTTGGAACATTTACAACTTTTATATCACATATAAAACTTATCACAAGTTCAAATGTGATGTTCTTGGCCTAGAAGTCCTCAGGCAAGGGAGGGACGAATTGAATACTAGAAGTGATGAACCTGACGATAAAAAATTGTGTTACGGATCAAATGAAGTCATGAAGTGGTAGTTATAGCTCGCCCTTTTTCCGCTCCTAATTTTTTCCCATATCTTGATACATCTGTGTTGAAAACTTATAATATTCTTGAAGACGCAGGAAATTGATGAGTGTGCGCTCTGGTGCTACAGAAGAATAAACAAGTTAGTATAGTTAGCAAAGAACGGCTCTTCTCTAATCTCTAACACATGTATTGGATATACGACCAGTTGTCTTCGTTTTGCCATGCATGCTACCTTGAGTAATGACATCAACAAACTATCCTTGCCGCAGTTTTTTTTACAACTCACTGTTCTCTCACTCTTGAAATAGTTTTAGTAAGAGAACAGTGCGTTGTTGAAAAAAAAAACAGAGGCATACATAGTTCGTTGATGTCATCACTCAGGGCAGCACGTATGGCAAAACACAGATAGCAAAACATAGATGGATAACAAAACATAGTTTCGATTTTTCCCAAACCTAGGCGTATTACAGATTCCGTTCGAAACGAAGAAGAAACCCTCAGCACGAGGAAATGAACCAACATTGATGGTGAATAGGTTGAGTTGTATTCTTCTTTGATCTATCAATAAGTTCTGAGTTAGGGTATGTACTCTCCTGTTGGGGAATTTTTTTCTGTACTCTAAGTATTCATTTGTTGATTTTCTGTTCTGTACATGTTGTTCTCTGAACTGTAGAGTAATGAACATGTGAAAAAGATGTCGTCTTATGTTTTTGAAAATCGATCTGATTTTTTTTCAAAGGTTTGTGAGTTGGACATGGTGTCTTTATTACAGTTCCTTCCACAACTAAGGATCAGGTCATGCCACCTTCTCTTTCTATGCAGATATCACCTTGTTTTTCGTTCTGTGCATTTTCTGTAGACTAAATCAGGCAATATTTGTCGGAACGCATAATAACTCTTCTCAGAAATGAAGCCAACATAGGAACTGAACAGAAAATTGTGGAGAAATGTTTAAGAAGCGACAAGTGTGCTACTACTTCTAACGAAACCGAGCACATGCTTGTGAGATGAATACTTTTGAAAATTATCTTCATAGACCTATATTATCAATGTTTTCTAGACGTGATATGTCACTAATCTACTTAATTATCTTTGTGTTGCCAGTTATGAATGAGATGAATCCGACATATCAACCAACTGTTAACTATATGAAAGGGTTTACAGCTCCACATGGGCATTTATGAAAGGGGACATTTCTGAATCAATAAGGCGTAAATGTGTTTTGAAGATGGCTGTTTATATAAATAGACTGCCTCTGCATATAGGGGAAAACTGAATAGGATATCTCTTGATTGGTCCCACACCTCCATAAAACACAGCATACGACGGGTGGTCGGTTTAGAATATTTTATAGAATCATATGCAGTAGTATGAGTGGTACCCATGGGCTGCTCTGAATCGTTAACTTTCTGGTCACTTATTAGAGATCAGAAGCGCTTCGCTAGCGATTTCTTCTATCTCCCTGTTCTGCGGAGGCAGACGGGGGCTTTGCGGAGGGCACGTAGTCACTTTTCGCTGTGCATCTGGCTGTTCCCGCGATATCGTCCGCTACGGTTTCCGTTCTTTCGTCTCGTCGCGTTGTTCCTC
>JAHQIW010003254.1:0-10712 GCA_019055375.1 Parelaphostrongylus tenuis
CTCTCGGGAGCGTCACACTCCTTATATATAGTTATCGACGACGTACGCTTTACACTCTATGTCAAGTGAAACATTCACCTAACACCGAGTGTTGTGCACTCGATTGCTCATTGGCTGGTACTTTTGTCATAATTATACCTTTATCTCGAGACCACACCCTTACCAGACCACATGACATGTTGGCTCAAATAATGATGAAAGGATATATTGAAATTTAAGCGTGGTCTAAACAAAGCACTCGAGATAAAGGTATAATTATGACAAAAGTACCAGCCAATGAGCAATCGAGTGCACAACACTCGAGTGCACAACACTGTTCTCATGACAGATAATCACATCTCGTTTGAACATGTTTGCCATGATTGAGTTTGCGTATCTGCAAGCGCTTCTTCTCCTTCTGTGGCATAAAACTTGGAGAAAAACAACTCAGACCTTAATGGATTCGCTAAGCATCTGGTGTTGTTGTGGCACGGGCATCGCCTCCATCGGTATATTCTGCTGCATCGTGCACATAGCCATTTCACGCACATCGAAACTGTGTTTCTGTCCAGTAACGCATTTTTGGGTTCCCATCATACCTATACATGATTTTAAAAAGTCTCTCAAAACAGCTGTTTAACCTTCTGGCGCCTAATGTGTTGTGAGTGGTGCACTGGACTTTTCGTGATTATCTTCGTCTCCCACAGATCACTACTGTATTTTCATCAGTCACTTTGTATCTTGAGGAATGGCAATTTTAACATTGTGCTTGGCTTCTCTTGATGTGCTGTAGCAACGAGGGAAAATTCACGTTTTTGTTCGTAGTGCGTGACGTGTCTTATAAGTGCACTTGTTCGTCTTTTTTCGCCGGGCAGGCTTTCTCATTAGTGTTTTAGTAGTCATTTGATAGCCTGAAAAACGGTTATTTCAAATACGTTACTGGGCTTCTAGAAAGGCTTTTCAGTGCGTTATAGCATCTACGACAAAATTACGTTCCACCTTAAGCGCGCAATGTTTGCACGGCTCACGTCTGTGCACGACTTTTTACTAAACTTTTTAGCAGACAATCGATGGCTTAAATTGCGATGATTTTGAAATTAGGCAGGATCTGGAAAGGTTCATATAAAGCGCTGTAAGGACGAAAAGATAATTTTGCAGTTGAATAGTTAGCCCATTACTAGAAATAAAAACTAATAACTATAGAACGATAGAACTCCTTATTTTTATAGAGGTTCCAAGTTCAAACTACACTAGTCATTAGAAATTGTTTGAGAATTGTCGGGAGGTGGAACTGCTTTCAGAACACACTATCTCATTGTTTTCTTCATATATATAAGTGTTGTATGTATACGAAAAGCATTTAGGCGTACTGCAGAAATCGCGGGTTGCCAGAGCAATGTTAGAAACCTAAAAATGTTCTCAAAAGGAAGAAAAAAAACCTCAACTGCTCAAAGAACCGCGGACCGCTTGCCAATTGCACTACGCGAGGTGATTATAGCCGTGCTCCCGAGAAGGTTAAAATATAAATCTCACCATAAAATATACACAAGTGGAAAATAAAGTTGAGATATAGAAGTCAAAATGATATCTTCTAAGTAGATTTCTATTTTATAGGTCGTTTCATAAGTTTTGGCACTTGAGCAATAAATACCAAATTTATTGACCAGAAGTAATTACAGTTGCATGGTTTTGATATCGTTCAACTGCACATTTTCTTCCGAACATTCTGGTGTGCAACTTGCCTATACTTGCCTTGAGATCGAGCTCTCTTGGGAATAAATTCGCTTGCTATTCATGCACGAACGAAACCTAGGGGGGAAATGCTAGTAAAGCGGCGCGCGAGATTAATGGAGCTTTGGGCGATGATATGTTCCAGGAAGTGATTCCCAAACTTCGGAGGTGGAGAGAACATTACGGAGGAACAATCGCAGTCAGTACGTCCACAGGAAGCTCCATTAATCTTGCGCGCCGCTTTACCATCATTTCCCCCTAGGCTTTGTTCGTGCATGAATAGCAAGCATTTTTATTTTCAAGACAGCTCGATCTCGGAGCATGTATAAGCAAGTTGCACACCAAAATGTTTGGAAGAAAATGCTCAAGTGAGCGATGCAAGAATCATGCAATTTCAATTACTTTTTGGTTAATAAATTTGATATTCTAGTGCTGAATTTATGGAATGACCTAATATTAACTAACTTTTGCATTAGGGCATTATTTACGCTTACGGCTTTAGCACTGTTCTGTCATTTTTAACAGGAAGCTCTTCAAATATTTTATAGCAGAAGAGGATCACTTCAATCAAAGCTTTTTGAACGTCAAAACAGCATTCTTTCCCAATCTCGATGTTCAAATACTTTTGGCGGACTAAGACCTAACTGTTCGCCCAAAAAGACACGAAAGTTTCATATGAGAAGGGTCAGAAGAGAACATCGACTAAAGAACTGCGGCAGAACAGTGGATGTTTTACGCCGCTTTCCTTCCTAATATTATCTTGAAATATTAACTAATTCGCATGACACATTCATCCATACTTCAATCTTAATATTTTGAGTAGGCACTTGGCTTTTTCACTCCGGATTCTTGGCAATAAAATGTGTGACTCGTTTCTTGAAAGACTGATTTCCGCAAAATCGCGCGCTATGACTGCAGAGTGATAACAGCAATTGGTGGAAGATTATGATTGAAGCATTTGGGCAGTGAAGTGTAATATAATCTTTTGCCCTTGATCCTCTCCTTAACAGCAAAGTCTGTTATCAAGAAAGGGCTTTTCTAGCGAAAATTCTCCAGAAGAGGTGAAACATTTGCCGCGATCATCGTAATATTCGCCTCTGCAACAGAATATTTCAAAAGTATCATTCCCAACCGAGTGTGCAAGCTGTTCAAAAGTGTTTAAAAGAGCGTTTACTGATTTCTAGATATTCCGTTGTGGACTCCCTTGACGCTTAGAAAAAATGAGACACGTGGACTACTCCTTAACTTGTCGCGATGTGTCTGAGTCTAATTTGCTATTTTGTGTAAATATCTCGAAGGCTCCCCAATTTTTGAAAGTCAGCAAAGAATGAGGAATCGATGATTTCTGCCACCACTGTGTGTTCTTTGCCTGGATTCTCGCAAACGTCACGAAAACTTTTCAAATGATTGAAAATAAAAAATGGTGCACCTCCTCCAAACCCAAAAATCTTCAAAAAGCCAAAGCACAAAGCTCTAAGGCTTTGAAAGCTTTTGGCGTTGATCAGTTCTTGAGGGATGGGTCATACATTTGTCTTAATCTATCATCGTTTGAGGTGGCTGAATGTATATCTGGCCTTTATGATAAATCACGGTGGCCTACCGATATGCCAAGTTGGTGCTGTTAACCTCCCAGAGAAGTCGCGTACTAATTCACCGACCTCAGAGATGAAGGCTCGACGAGTCTCGAGTGTGGGATCAAACCATCAACCACCGATCAGTCGATTACATATGTGCCGCAGAGCACCTCTAACCACTGTGCCACGCCCACCGGAAGGTTAGCTATTGTAAATCGAAGGACGTTAGCTTCCCCGCGTCAGCTCAGCAAGCATACTTTTGCAAGAATGTGATAAGTTGCCAATGAGTGCAGAGGTTAAGTAAAATTTGTGTGTTAGAATCACCTGTTTATTGTCTTAAACATTAGATATATTTATTTTCACTGGTTTTAATAACTTCACACAATAAACTATAGAGTAGTTGATTTCAAGAAACTTCCATTCTCATTACCTGCTCCTCCTGCATTTCCTCCTCTGCGTACAAAAGGTGGTAAACATCCGAGTGCTAAAACGACTGTAAGAACAGAAATCATAGAAGTGCTTTTCAGGATTTTTGCCATGTTTTTTAGACTGAATATCTTCATAAAAAGCGACCTTATAATTAAGAAAATTATACGCAAACTTAGTTCGCATACTATGCTTTGATATCGGAATTTCATTAAATCAAGTGAGTTTTGGGATTTTCGTGTCAGTGACGTCATAGACTCATATTTGTCGTGGTGCAAAAGTATAAACCCTCTCATCCATAAAAGTTATCGTTTTCCTCTGCATAATTGAGGGTATAGGAGATGATCATGGTCAATTCGTCAATGCCTTTTAGTGTTCAAAGAAGAATATTTTAACAGTAACTGTCAGTGCAGCAACTGTCACACGTTGACATGCATTCCTTTGGCGCTTTGATTGTTGCCTTCCAGATAGAAAAATATACTGGTAGTAAGAAAGTTTGGTCGCCACGAGTTCAGTAGGTGCGATGAAGGCGGTTGCTTCCGTCTCAGATATCATTCCAAGAGTTCAGCATTCCATGATGAAAAAAGTGCCTAGCATCACGTTGACGCTGTCATATCGACATAAAAGGCAATTCTTCCAGAAGTTAAAAATCTCTCATTCATAAAAATTCTCGTTTTCATCTGCATAATCGTGGATAGCAGAGATGGCCATGAGCATATCAATTGACAGATTGTATCACAGCTGGCAGCAAAAAATTTCTCTGAAGCATTTTTGACCATCAAAAGTCTTTTTTAACGACAAAATAGATTTTCCTTCACCTTCCTAATTAGTTGCTTAATTTGAAATCCTTCTTGACTTCTTGACGGCTATGTTGCTAAGAAGTCTGTGATTAGTCGAGACAACAATAGTGCAAAATCAACAAAACCCTGAAAATTTTTGACTCCTTTCCGAAAAAAATCATCGTGTTGTCTAAGCAATTATCATTTCTATCAACAACCTGATTAGTAGAATTTTTTCCAAAGCTGCAAAACTCTGGTACTCATGCATGGTTCGCAAAAATAGTAATTTGAAACTGAGCGAATAAAAACCACCCAGACAGCATACAAAAGCATTTTGATGACAAGGTATTGATATTGCATAATCCACAATAAAATCCAAGGACAAAAACTGGAAAACGCCATTCTCTAGAACAAACCACCTTCCAACATTGATACTCTTCAATGTGTACAGATTTTCATTTGTAAGCAAAATTGATGTTTGTAATGAAATTTCTCCAAGAAGGCGAAATCGCCGAAACATGAGCTTATAGAATAATTCGTATTATAAAAACCTTGCGTTTGTTTTACAAAGAAATAAAATTTTGTAAATAACTGGAACGAGAAATTTCAGAAACTTCAGTGCTGTTACGTAAACGTAGAAGGGAATCAGCGATCACATCAGTTGAGCCGACATGTCTCTTATCTTCAGTAGGAGAGGTCAGAGGGAAGCATCACAAAATTCACTCCATTTTTCTACTAGTTCATGCTTTGCAATTCTTGATTTTTATTTCATCTTACGGTTAGCTTGAGGTGTAAAAAATTGCATGATAATCTGGTATGTTTTTGAGCCTTTCATAAAGTCTGATGTGGACACTTATACAGTGCAAGACACGTGTTTCGGCCTTGCAGTCTCGTCAATTGCATGGTGCTTTTCGTCCGGTCAGTTCCTCGGGAATCTACACCTATATAGAGGAATCGACGGCCAGCTTTTTACGCTCGACGTATGGTGAAGCATCACCTTGGCGTTCTTTCAGTTTGTGATTGTTGATTGCATGGCATATGGCTGTTACGTGGGCAAATGTAACAAACATTGCAGTTGACTATTTCAAGACTGATTTTTCTCTAATTTTGGACTTACGAATCGATCATATCTCCATTATTGGTTAGGCCACTTTCACAGAGTTTTTTTATAGTTAACGTTTCGACGTTCCGGAATGTCGGTCGCAAGAAAATGGAGTTATGATAACTTCGTAGAAATGCCTCAATCAATAAAGAAGATTTAATTTGTTACAATATTTTCTCAGATGTTATGGTGAAAAAAGAAGTGTTCATAGGTGCCCAAATTGAAAAGTGTTGGATGGTCACGAACTAATCGTTTTGTTAGCGTGACAAAGCTTAGGGGAAAGGGAAGCGGACATGCATGGGTAACGCCTTTTCTGCGGGGGTTTTACGAATATCTAAGTATGTAGTAAATGCAGATGCTTATGAAGCGCCTCTCGAATACCAATGTTGCTTGCTTCGGCAAGAAATAAGAATATTGTAGTTGTATTTCCTTCTTATTGCACGCTCACTGAATGAGAATTTTCATAGCAGAGCACACAGGCATCATTGTTATGCAATTAGTTGAAACGAAGGATTGTGAGTTTACGATTCGTGACGTTGCTTTCCGAGAAGTTACCTTGGTTGTGTGGTAGAAGAAGCTTTTATAAGGAAGTCATTTCAATATGTGAATAATGGAGCTATACTGTTTTCCTTAGGCATTTTCTTAGCATTTTTCCGAGTCATAGAATAAAGCCTCATATTGATGACATTGAGAATACAATTCCTGATTTTCTTCTTCAAGCCAAACACGAGGTGCTACATTTATCTATATTTGACAGCTGACGTTTTGGCAGTTCGATTTCTTCAGAGACTGGAAGGGTCAAATTGTGTGCAATTCAGTCAGTCAAGCACCTCCATTACACTTTTGAAAAAATCACCAACCCTAGACTTCAATCGCATCAAACACAAAAAACTCTCAACATAGTCACCGCTTTTATTCACCTTTCTGGCAAAATTTGCTTGGCGACGCATGGTCGGGGTTGCGATCCACTCGGACCACTTCTCGAGGACATGACGATGTTCATGCCACCGGAGAACAAAGCCTAATTAATATTGATTTTGACTCATACGTTTGACAGAAGAATAAAGACATTTGACAAGAGCATCAGCTGATTTTAATAGTAAAATATGATGTTTGAAGTGCTGTAGGATTCTAGAAAAGATCCTAGAACACTATTGAGAATGATAATTTGTCAATAATCAATCGGAAATCATCTTTTATTTGACCGCCGATTGCGGTGTTATAATGTTTAAATAAATCCAATGATGCAGAGTGGTGTGCAAAAACGTTTGCGTCAGCCGGGATTTGAACCCAGATCTTACTCTTTCCGGGATCATCATATTTTAAACATCATACACACCGCAATCGGCCGGTCAAATAAAGATGTTTTCCGATCCATTTATTGAACTCAATATCTGTCAACAACAGTTGGTTTAATGTCGATAATGACTGCCCCGCCACACCGTAGGCGGTTCGCTGTTGACAGATTACGCGTTGTAGCGAAGAAAGAGTGGAGTGCAAAACGAGCGTCGCTGGTGCGACGGTTAGCTCATGCTCCCGGAGAGAGTAAGATCTGAGTTCAAATCTCGGCTGACGCAAACGTTTTTGCACACCACTCTACATCATTGTATGATTTGTCAGCAGTGACATATTCAATCAAACAAATTTCGAGGTATTGGATGATCTCAAACTAATCCACTTCTCGTGGTTTTTATTTTTTGATTAGACAACTTTCCAATTTCAGAACGTCTTCTAAGAGGAGCTTTACACTTCACCCCACAAAAAGGATGTCCTGATTTACAGAATATTCTGATCTTACGTAAGGTTGAGATTTCGAAGCCCTTCATTGAAATGAATTTTTGATTTCGTTCTTCGCCCCCACAACTTCTTCATTTCATTAACTTTTTCAATCAGTTTCTACACCACGTTGCATCACTAACTTTAGCTTTATTTATCCTGCGACTCTTGTCATGTGGCGCAATGGTTAGAGGTGCATGCGTCACACACGAGGGCAGTTGTTTCGACATCGCGCTCATGACTCACCAAGCCATCCATCCTGGAGTCGGTAAATTCATACCAGGCGGGTCTCAGGCTTGTCTGGTAGGGTGAGCAGCACTGATTAGGTACAGCGGGAGGCTACAGCGAGTCATTGTAAAGGCCAGATGTGCATTCAATCACCTCAAGCAAAGTTAGAAATTGAGGACGAATACATGGCGCATCCCTCAGGGATTGAAGAAAGCCGAGAGCTTTATCCTTTTGTCCTTTTCTCTTGGCATTTGCTACTTTTTTTTTTGCTATTTCACTTATGAGTTCAAGGCGCTAACATTGTATATTTATGGCAAATTAAATTCAGTGAATAGTGAATGAAATTGGCATTCACTCAAATAAATCACTGACTTCGTCCAGCATTCTCTTAGAATCAAACCAACATTGTCTTCGGTCGAGCATCCTAAACTCATCGAAACGAGAAAGTGTGTGGATTTTATTACAAGCTTAGCGAAACGAGTTTTTTTCGTTCATCTGAGCTTACGTGATCTATTCCTTACAAATTTTCTTCCCCTATTTTGATTTTGGAATATCATAACACTACTTGAACATGCTTTAATAAATTGGCCAACTCATCTTCGTCTGATGTCCTATACATTCCCAATATTCTTCCACTTCAAATGATTCTCGATCTCGTCGTTTTTTACTTTTTGTTTATACTGCCTCTAGGATAAGTATACGTATATCATATCGTCATCGTTGTCTGTTGAGTACAATATAATAAACACTGCATGACTATGGATTTTTTAATACCGACCCAGTCGGAAGCTGTTTGTGATGAAAGTGAGATGTAGCTCTACTGGCCTCTACATTGATTAACATGTTGTACTTGTAATAATCATAAAGGTCATTGACGAACAACATTTATTTTATGGTTTAATGTTCCAGCAAATCGTACCACTCAACAAATAAATTATACATACACGGACACAAATTCATTTTATTACTGTCTGTCCATTATGTCGCAAACCGTCTATTTGATTTTAGTTTAGTTTTTAGTTTTATTTTTTATTTCCACTATAAAAAATTATTCACCGTTGACATCGCTTAACTAATTATATTACAGGAAGTTTCAATGTAGTAGACGCTCTATATTAACCTAAAAAAGAGCAGTGTCTGATAGATATTTGCTCAAATTCAGTGCACTTGGAAAAACGATGAAATCTTGTACAACTGCTGTGGTGACAACTTTACAACAGTGAAATTTTCTCCATAAGCGAACACTGTCCGTGGTTACGGTGGCGTATGGAAAGTGCGAAGAGATGCTGTGGCAAGAATTTCGTCGAAGGCGATTAGCAATTCATTTATGCAATGCGGAGCCGCCTACTCACCTTTATTCGCTATCATGAAAAAAACTCATCAAAAACTGATGATTCGATAGTGACGATTATGTGTTTACTTATGTCACCCACGAACAAATATTTCGTAAAAAGTCTGTGAGTGAGCATTCTCACTATCCCCTGGAAACAGATTCAATGCTCCAATGGTTTTGATCATTATTTTTTGAGGCAATGCACAAGATTGAGGAGAAGATTTCTAAGAATCTTTTCAATACTTTCCTTGGAGTTATCTTTTTGAGCTGTTTTGGAAACCTAACCATAATAGTCCTCCTTGATGTACAACAAATTTTTGGAGCACGGTTATTTTCCGGCAGACGAAAAGTGTCGAACAGTCGTTGTAACAGATATTTAGACCACTAACAACAAATGATTACTCAATGTATATGCTACCTTAACTAGTTGTCGATTGAAATTGCTTGAAACACGGTCCATCAAAAAGTCTTCACGATAAATCCTATGACAACTGTGCTATAACCAATTGCATAATACAAAAGGTGATTAAGCGAAAAGCAACGGGCGGAATAATAAAAAACTAAGAAACATCAAACATTAAAATGGAAAGCTTTCTTAGAAGCACGATTTTATGATTTATTTTTTAAACATTATTTTGCACGGCAAGGTTAATGTACTCATCCTGCAGTGTCTTTGAATAATGGTCAATTCAACGCGATATGAATTTCGAGGTTAGCCATACCAAGGCATTTCAAGTGGAGAAAATTGGCCAATCTCTATATCACATGCCCAACACCATTTTTAGACAAATGTCAGTCCTGGAAACTCTGTAACGTAATCACAGAACCGCTGTAGTTCATTACGAACAACATCGCTACTAGTTCACTGCACGTGTCTTATAAATTTTTTGATCACAAAAAATCATCGCCTTCGTCAGTTCAAACTACCACAATGGTTGAAGTTTTGTTTTAGAGACTACACAACATTTCGTAAACATCACTCGGCGATTCTCATATATATATTATATATTATATATAGTATTATATATAGTATATATATATATATATATATATATATATAGTTATATATCTATCCTCAGACGGGAGCTGAACCCTTCATTTCCATTGATATCGAGGGCGCATGTTTATCCGTTACAACCACGCAGCACACCACCGAGATATCTGGACCATCATAGTTTAATTGTGGCATGAGATAATGTCGAAAAAGAGTGGTGCAAGGCCCTGTATGATTGCAGTAGTGCTAGCAAACGCTCCCTGAATATAGCTGAGGTGTGTGTTCAGCCTCCTGTTTGAGACTGGGCCTTTTGTACATACCTTTCGATTCTCTTTTTTCTTACATATGTCTTCAACAATGCCAACAATCCCATCACACCATTATGCGCCGCAGCAGCCACACTCTTGGAAGAATGAGTGAGAACGCCTTTACTTTGATCTATTACTGGCATGTTTTCACTATAATGCGAGTCTTTAACCAGCCTACTAGATCCAACAATTCAAGTCCGACATTGCCAGTCCATGTAGAGGATGAAAATGTTGTACAAGCAAGTGGGATTAACGATACAATACTGCATGGCTGCTGAAGTGAGAACTTACAGCAGTAAAATTTTCTCCTTTTGGCAAGCGTTCAGTTCCTGGTTATGACGGTGTATGGGAGGTGCAAGACGAATGTTTTTGGCGAAACTTTTCGATGATTAGCAATTCAACTATTGCGATGTGGCAAGGGAAGGAGCGGCATAGTGTCACTCCGATCGTCTTCTCGAGGATGTCTCCTTTTTTAAACATTT